>BMAV01002757.1:80177-90255 GCA_019973955.1 Trichonephila inaurata madagascariensis
CTCATCTCCAGATACAGTCTCCCTAATACCCCACATGTTATTGGTCCTATTGTCCCTGTGCGGGGGTGTTTAAATTTATTTAAATCGTGATTATATATCTCGGGTTTGGCTGGTCCGGTTGACTGAAGGTTAATATCGTTCAACTCTGCTCGTGACCGCTTTTCGTTCTTGGCCCAGCTTGCCCTGCTAAAGATTTTTAGAAAGATTTTAGTCTTGTTACGCCAAAGAAGTATAACTTCTTACGTGCGTACATAAGTACACACACACTTTTTTTAAATTTCCATTACTGTAAGTAGAATAACTAGAAATGGATATGAAAAAAAGAAAAAAAAAAGATTGGTATTTAAAAAAAATATTGGAAGTATCATAAATGAAATCAAAATTGAAAATTCGCTCTATTCCCCCTATTTTTCACTCTTTGTCAAGTGAAATGCTCACAACCAGAAATGTGTATTTTGCAAACGTATGATTTATACTATACGAGTTGTGAAACGTTTTAAATAAAATTAAGGTAAGACTATAATGTATATAAAAAATGCTACTAACAATATGACAAGCTTACGCAGTTTCATAAATATTTAATCTGTTAAAAATTGCTTAAGGAATAAAATCTCAAACATTCATAGTTTATACTTTAAATATTGATACTATTCCTCTTTTAAAACAAATAAAGCTTAAAAAATAATTATTATTAATACAAAAATGGTTATGTGCGTAGTTTTAAATTTTCCTGCAGTATTTGAAATAATATTGGAAATAATTTACGTTATTAATTAATTTATCAGTTTTAATTCTTCTTTTAAAGAGTTATTAATGAAAACAGATAAAGCAGGAAATATGAGAGGAAATTCGCTCTGAAATGTTAGAAATAATGTAATACATGTTTGAAACTGTGTTAAAACTGAATACGCTATAAGATTCACATGTAATTCGATATTGTCCTTAAACTTTGTAGTCTAGAGACAAATTTTTTATATAATAATATGATAAAAGAATATTTTATTAATTAAAATATTTTATTAATTTTAATTATCTGCAATTAAAATTGTTAATTGTTATCGTGGACTTGATTGTTATTTTCATTATTTCTTTGAAATGTAAATTTTTAATTTGTGTTTCAGAAATAAAAATAATGTTTGAATGTATAAATAGTACTTTTAAAATGCAGTCAAATAAAAGGTTGAAATATATAACAATATATTTATTTAAAAATTTTCTATTAAATTATAGAAATTATTTTTCATTAATATAAAACGAATCTTTTATATTTTTGAACATTTGCCGTAAAAGTAAAAATAGAAATTTTCCTTCAAGTTTATTTTGCAATAACATTCACATTGTCTTTGAAAAATATTAATGCAAAAGGAAGTAATTCCGCCTCATATAGATTCAAAAATAACTATATTCTTACTAGACGCATTGAAACCCTATGTAATGAGCCTTAAAAATTCTTTCTTATTCGAAGTATTTTCGGATTACAGAATTTCTTTGCACTGAATACATTGTTTGAAACTGATTTTAATCCTACACAAAATTGTTATTACGTTTCTTAAAGTATGAAAAAAATATCTTTAAAAGGGTTGGAAAAATTCTTAAACATAAAAAAGTGTTTCCTGAAATACATTTTAACTTCTCTACCTCCTTGAAAAAGTTACGTTTCGTGCTTTTATAGGTCTATAAAACTCATACAGATTTATATTTATTCCAGAACATAACAAAATTTTTTATCTAGCTTTATTTGATTTATATATATGTACAATAAATTTGCAGCTTTTACATTTATCTTTTTAATTCTTCCTTGCTCTCTTTTTACAGTATTGTTTGCATAGTGACTAGGATTTAACATCTTGGAAAGTAATACAAATTTCAAAATTTTGAATTTCTTATGAATTACTTCCTTATTAATCCTGATACATTTTTTTTTACTTCAAGTAAAATGTAGTGTACGCATTAGCATGCTCTCAGCAATGGATAGCTGACCATGGCTGAAAACTCATTTATGTGTTTTCGGTTTCTCCTGAAATGCATTCTTCGGAGCTACTTTTATATCTTATGATATTCACTGGCTTTTTCCCTGCTACAATTGATAATTTTTTCTCTATTGTTACTAAAATATTTCTTTTTATCTTAATATATCAATGAGCTGTTTCACTAGTACGTTCAGAAAAATGTGTTTCGTACAGATTTTGATTGTGAGAAGAGTTTCCGTGAAACAGAACAACAAACAAATTTATCCCATTGGGGTCAGTTATATTGTAGAACAAATACACAGCCTTTTCCCCTGTTTTCTCATTGCACGTATGCAAAGTCGATACATAATTAATTAGTAGTGTTTACTCTCTTTTCTGTCTGTCTTCACCTCTAATTCTATAAAAATATAAAACTATGCCAGATTTATTTACTTAGTTAATGGTGGATTCCCAATATTAGAATTATTAGTTTATTCATTTTTCGCACATATGAAGCAAGAGTCTATCTAGCAAAAAAGTAAAGGAGAAACTGTTTCACTGTCACTTGATGATACAAATTAAGAAATAATATAATCATAATTCAGATAATAAATAATAATTTGGAAATAGCAATAATATAATCTATACAGAAATTATATCAATAGTAATATTTGGAGCTCATCTTCAATAGAATTTATTAGGCTCAAGATTAGATTTCTTCTTTAGTATTTATTTTACCAGCAGAAGGCTTTCCAGTATAAATTTTAATAGCACGAATTTAAGCTGTTTTGATATTAGACATCAAACGTAGTTTATTTTTTCGTGTTCCCTTTTATAACAAAATCATGATTACTATGAGTTGGACTGCACGAAGATAATGGTAAAATGTACTAAAAATAAATAGAGCAGTATGAGTTTACATATATCAGTAACAAGATGCCACATCTATCGAGCATTATTCAAATTGTATATATAAGCCAATCTCAAACAATTTATTTTATACATTTTTATGCAATTAACAATATGGGTCAGTTAAAATCAACAAAGTAAGAGGTGTTTTTTAAAAATATTTTTGTTAAAAAACAAAACTAAAAATCGGTAAAGTTACGGGCTAAAAAGATATTTCGATTACTTATATAAAAATGTGGTGTCACATAATTAAGACTCTTGTCAACTATCATATTTTTTTATAAAATTAATCCATTTAATTTATTTTAATGGGAATGTTAGGTCTATTCTATATTTCCTTTTTTATTTAAACTGTTCTTTGTTTCATAATTTTGTATGCTATAAGGATGATAAAATATACGGAAATATTTTTCATTTCTTTAATTTATTTATGAAAGAAGTTAAAATGAGAAGATTTATATTTTATTGGAATTCACATTGTCATAAAAAGAATAGAATATATAGAATAGAATATTTTTAGAATATTCATAAGAAGTTAAATAGATTACCTAGAAGGTGGTATTATTATACATTCAAATACATGCAAAAGGAAAACAACTTTTATCACTAGATTACATATTTAAAAAAAAAAAAACGTAAGTCTTAAGGGTTTATATATAAGAGGATAAAGCAGTTTCTTTTTGAGGTATTAATAGTTATTCAAATTTAACTAATTTTTAAAATACTTTAAAAGTTAATATTATCTGATATTTTTTTTCAAAAGCTGTTGCTTAAAAATTATTAATAAAACTTTTTTTTGACTTAAAAAGGCATAAAAGTAAATATATTTAATCGTGATAAAATTAGAATCTCTTAAATAAATAGTTTTATACGGCTAATTTTGAAAATCAATCTTAAAATTTGTTTTTAGAAAAAATAATGTATGTAAGATTTATGTAAAAAAGAGAAGTGTTTTCGAACTCAGTTGTTTGTCATTTTTTGTGTAAAATTGAAAAAAAAATATTTATAAAAAAGTTTAAATAAAGTTGGGTTCCAATCGTAAAGGATCACTATAACGTAAAGAAATAAGTAATAAAAAATAAAGCATGCTTGAAACTTCGTCCTTGAAGTAAAAAAAGTGTGTTCAAGATGAATTATTTGCTATATAATATTCGTTGTAGCTTTTAATTTAAAATTCTTCAGAAGTTACATTCTTATTTAAATACAAACCCCATTTTATTTAAAAAAAATAATTACATTTGAGAGTTTGAGTTAAGTTTCAAGAAAATGAAATCGAATATTTCTGTAAAATTATTTCAGAATTTAATATTTTTAAAACATGAATATTTGAAAACTCTTAAAAAAATATAAAACTAAAAATTAAAAAAAAAAGAATATTTTCATTATTTCTTCTCTTTTGATACAATAGGGAATATACACATTAAATTGTAATTACTGTAGAATAAATACCTCTGCTTAAAATTTTAATCTGATTTTAAGATTGAGAAGCTGAAGCCTTTTTTTTTGGGTATGGCACTCTTTGACTTAAATGAAGAAAATTATATCATAGCATAACAATCATTATCTCTAAAGAAGTTTAATACAAACATTCATATTTTGCATATATTTTACTCAATATATAAACAAATATATTTGTTTCTTCATATTTATTTAAATATAAGAGTGTTGAATTAGGGAAATAAAAGAAATTAACGACAGCCTTTTATTTTATAATCACCTTTAGTTGGAGAAGACATTGTGCGAATGCACCTTTCTTTATTAACTATCACATTTATGTATAAAAAGGTTGAAAAACAACACTCTCCTTCATCACGATATCTCCGGAACTATTAAACCTATAGATTTGAAATTTGGTAGGCATGTTCCTTTGATGTCTCTCCATGTTACTTAAATGGAGTAGAGATCCGTTAAACGGCGCTTCTCAAACTGTGGGGCGCGCCCCCTAGGGGGCGTGATAACCCTAGAAGGGGGGCGCGAGCATATTGAAAAGTAGAAAATAAAAGGTTATTTCAAAAAATTATTATTTTTTTGAAAGTAAAACAAACAAAATACATTCTGTCATAATGAAAAAAAAAAACACATTTACACTGATATAAAAACCTTATAAATGTATCAGTACTGCACTATGTACTTTATAATTATCTTAACAATACTAAGCTAAGAACAAGTTTAATAATTACCAGTGACCACATCGGTTGGTTATATATAAAATTATATGCAAAAATTAACACTTATTCGGATCATGTACGGCTTTTAATTAATCCTTTCACTCCCCAATGCCACCATTTTGCACGTATGAATGCATACGTATTTGGGAGGAGGGAGAAAGGTTAAATAAGAAAATCCTCTGAAATAAGTAAATCCTCTTCTCAAACTATGTTAAAGTTATTTTATTGCATTCCAAAGTCTTCGGAATAATTTTATGGATAGTAGTGAACATATTTTGGAAAGACGTATATATACGTCGGGGCAATTTGCACACTGGCTGAACGAGACGTTTATATACGTCGGTGGTGAAAAGGTTAAAGTTGTATAGTAGCTTTAGCGTCAAAGTAACGTATTATCGAATACAAAACATCGTTATTGTATAGAGGGGGGCGCGATGAAAATTGTGATTGAATATTAGGTCGCAAGGATTGAAAGTTTGAGAAGCACTGCGTTAAGATCAGACTTTGGGAAAATTGACCCCGTTGGGGTTGCGGGGTTTTAAGAAGCATTATTCATAATTATTTCCATTTTAAACTATTGGACGAACAGTCTTGAAATTTCGTAAGCAGATTCCTTTCATAGAGTAGAGAACTGCTACAAACTGGGTTCTACTGAAATTGACCCCGAAGGGTCGTTAAAGATAATTTCCTCCCTTTTTGGACTATTGGACCTACAGATTTGAAATTTGATACGCAAGTCCTTTTATGGAGAAGAGTTACTCTAAGAAAGAGTTTTACGAAAGGTGCGAGGGCTTAAGGGGCATTAAGGATAAATACTCCATTTTTTGAACTATTTGACCTAAAGATTTATTTGGCATGTTCCTTTCATGGGGTGCAAATTTATTACACAGGGATTTTGTGAAAATCATTTTTCAAGGAGCTTAAGTGACGCTATAGAAAAATAATCTTTTGAACAATTAGACCTACAGATTTGAAATTTGGTAAGCNTTCATTGTTATAACAATGAAATCTGGTTTTCGTGTTTATTTTATTTAATTGAAATCCGCTAAGAACGGTTATTTTGGAAATCGACCCCTCAAGGGGTAACGGGGTGTATTGATTATAAAAAATCAGTTTTTGCTCATTTAGATTTAGACTTGAAATTTGGCACACATGTTAATTTTACGGAGTAGAGATCCATTGAAAATTGTTTTTGCGAAAACCCACTTGTTTATAGGGTTACGAGATCGCAAAATATAATTCTACTTCAATTTTAGAGATTATTCGAAATTATTGGAAGTTCTGTCCTTTTTACATCAAGAGTCACGAGTTACACATTTATAAGTATATTTTTCATTAAATCGAATTTTTAATGCTTCAGAAATCTAGTCCTCAAATTGTTTTCCTCACTACGCCGCTTCAAAATTCAACTAATTCAATTTCTAAATTATATCGGTACCTAACTCTACATAAATTCTGTTAATTTCATTGTTGCAAATTCTGTTTTGTATGGGTGTAAAGTAAAGTGAAATGTATTTTACAAACTTTTAAATTGATTGAATCTCTCCTCAAAAATTTGTTTCATTTCCTGTATAATCATTAAATAATTTTTAATTGAATTTTCTTGAATTTCAACAAAGTTTTCAAAAATTGTTGTGTTTTAAAAATGTCTTTGTAATTGAGGAAGATATTTCATGATTCATTTCCAAATCCTTAGTAAAGATGTCAAGTTTCGTCATAAATATTTTTAAACATCGTTAAAACAATTAGTCTATGTCCTTGAATTTTTTTATTCAGTTCATTAAAATGCTGAGTGATGTCACATAAAAACATTAAATCATTTAATCAATGTGTATTGGATAATTCATCAAAACTATTGTCTTTTTCAATTAAAAATAGATTAATTTCTTCTAATAACGTTACACAAAACGATTAAGGACTTGACCAAACTATGACATAGCACGTTGTTGTATGTCAAAATCTCTGAATAAAGGCATTCAATTTCCTCTAAGAATTGTGCAAATTGCCGTCTATAAACAGCTCTTGCATTTATAAAGTGGATTACTTTTATTACAGACATTACAATGGAAAACGTTTTTAAACCATGTTTCCCACATAAAATTTGATGATGTATTGTACAATGAAATTCAGTCAGAGAATGGGAAATATTTTGCTTCAGATACTGAATAAATCCAATGTTTTTCCCTACCATACTAGGGGCACTGTCTGTTACAGAAACTATTTTCTGTGAAGGCTAATATCCATTCCTTTAAATGCAATATCAAATTCTTTAAAAATATCGGTACACTTCCCTTTCAACTTTATTAGTTTTATTAACTCTTCTTTTATTATAGTATATTTCTATACTTATACCGAGCAAAAAAACTGTGCATAACCATTTCTGTCATTACTCTCATCAAAGGCAATTGAATACATTTCTGCATTATTTAAGTCATTATGTATTTTCGAAAAAATATTTTTTTCTGTTTTGATTACTCGATCTTTAATTATATTGCGGCATTATAGGTAACTCATTTATTCCTTTTATAATCAAGTATTTTTCTGTAAAATCTGAAAACAATGTAGGACTGCTTTCTAAAAAGGCTTTTTTTTTTTACAAATCCTCCTTCTGAAAAAGGTTTCATGTGGCGAGCAATGCAACGGGCAACTTGGAAACAATCAGCTGTAATGCAGTGCTTTCTCAAACTTTCAATGTTTGCGACCCAATTTTCAGTCATAATTTTTCTCGCTCTCCCTTCCGTACATTAGCAATGTATTGAATATAATAATTATGTACTATGACTTAAAGCTATAATATGAATTTAATTATAAACCGTTCAAATTGTCAAGACAAGTATTAATTTTGTTGAACAAGCCCATGGAAGTCACTAGTAATGATTAAATTTGTTCTTATTTTAGTATTGATAAATAAGTTATCAAACTAGCTGCATGGCACGGCGTTGCACGGGCTTTCTCTACTTTCACTAGTTTTCCCTTTCCTTCACAAAATCAGCACTTCTAACACTCTTTTTCAAAATGATTTCCACCCCACCCCTCTCCTGTGCTTACCCCGGTGTTGCTCGGTCTTTTAGAGAGTGTATAACTTAAAATTCACTGTTTCGAAACTCTTTCGCTTCTTTTCTTTGTCAGACAGGTTTATTTCCCCCCGGCGTTTCACGAACATTTTTAAATGCATAACATATTGTCATGGAAATTCCCCTTCCCCTCTCGCTATCAGAGCTCTCGAGTAAGTGAACAGTGGGACTTTGATATTCACTCACTCATTTTGCAACTTTTTAGGCCCCGGAAAGGAAAATGTACCTTTCTAAAAAATGTTGTTGTAATGTATGTTGAAAAAAGTAGAAGTTTTTATAATTACAAAATTTCCCAACTGTATTAAATGTTGAATTTAAATTGTGAGCATATTTGAAATGTTCCATATACTGAAAAAAAAGTTTCATACAATTATTTTTATAAATGAAGAAGTTATAAAAACTTTGAATTTGATTAGTTACTAAATATTTGAAATTTGAGTATTTTTTAAAAAATCGCAAAAAAAGTTCTCGACAATTTATTATTTAAATCACTAACTCTAAAAGATAAAAGTATGAGTTTTTTAAAAATCTTCATCGCAACCCCTTCAGTACAATAACAATGTATTGAATGCAATATTAATGAACTATGACGCTCTAAAGCTACAATACGACTTTAATTATGAGTTGTACTTATTATTAATTCCTTTATTTTCTCTGCAACTTATTTCGAACACCTAAAATAATCTTCCCCAAACCATGTGACAGAAATTTATATCACTATACAGTTATTTCAATTCTAATGAATGACAAACTGTTTTTTCCATTATGTATATTTTGTGTCATTTTTGTAGAGAAACTCAGAAGAGACGATCATTGAAGATTACTTGGACTTACTTATGAAAGAGTGAAAAAAAATGAATTATGTGAAGTCAAATTTTTGCTCAAGAAATGCTTTTAAATCCACTTTTCCTCTTACAGTTGGAGCACAACATTACTTGGGCATTTTAGGTCTGTAAAGAATGCAGGAAACTCAGGCATCTCACAGATCTCTACTTATTCATGAAAAGAAGGAAGACTTTTTTTGCAACTTAAGAATTTTAATTTTAACTAGAACAAATCGAATAGATATATAGATAAAAATTAGGTATATTATATAAACTACAAGATGGAAAATACATTAATATATATCAACAAAACGTCATTCACACCGCTTTTGCTGTTCAAAAACTTTTTATAAATAAAAGAAAATAATGTTCTCTTATTAATGATACTCATTCGTATTTTTGCACTGAAATATTGTATCGTTGTTGTGTGGAACACAGAAAACATTCTAACAGATTCTTCTACGGCTTACAATTGTGTTACTTTCAAATCCTGCGTTGTTACTCCGAATGTATCTATTTCTTCTTCACAAATACGACACGTTGCTTTGTAGGGCTATCCGCAAAGTAGGGATAACGATTCTTTCCGAAAAAGATCGATTTTTTTTCAAGGTTGCATTTACATTGTAAATATAGATCCATTTTATGAAAAACAAAAAAGATACTATAATAAAAGATTTCTTAGTAAAATTAGGGAATTCGACAATTATTTTTTTTATTACCTTATCAAAGCATCACGTATAAAACTAATGTACAAAATCTATAATACGAGCACACACTTAAACTGTTTTTACTTGATTAAAATAAAATTGGAGTAAAATCGACAGTTTATTTTTAGAAAGATAACGAGAGCTTTACTATTTTGTATTTAAACAAAATAAACAATTTGAGATTATATAGATGAATAGACACAAAGTAATAGTAAAATATGAACACTTCATCAATTAAGAATTCCTCATAGTTATTTCTATGTTCATTAGTAGTTATTCGTTTGTAAACTAATTTAAATTACTTACATACACGGTTAAATTTAACAACAGCAACTAACAGAACAAACTCAAAAATAATAGCATCAAATTAAAAAAAAAGAAGCAATTCATTTACCTTCAATTGCTTATTATTTCGTAACAAACACCAGATAAAAATAAATATTTATT
>BMAV01002757.1:90274-102025 GCA_019973955.1 Trichonephila inaurata madagascariensis
TCATTTTTGGCGACTTGCGTCAAAACTTGAAAAGGTTTTTTCTCACATTTTAAAGCGCTCATTTGAGCTGAAATTTTCTATACACTATTGTTTTGGGAAAAATACGATAATTTAATTATAATTAATTAAAATGAATTGACTGAAACTAATTATTTAAAGAATTACAGATACAGCCACGTTGGTTTTATTTTTTGCCACTTAAAAAAAGATTTTTCTCACGTTTTAAAGCATTCGGTTGAACTGAAACTTTATAGACACGATTGTTTTGGATGACAATACGATACTTTAATGATAATTAATAAATATTAATTACCACTTAATGTTGTGACTCTGTCATTTGTATATACATATTTATATTAATTGTAACAATTTAACAAAAAGTAGCTAAAATATAATTTTTCTTTGTTGATCTAACAAGGGGAGGGCACGACTGATGAAATTCATTTCGGGTCGAGACCTAGTGTAATAGTACTCCTAAGGTGTTCAACCCTCAATGTAATTCCGCCGAATGGCCAGTCAATTCGGAGAAAATAGCGTTCGAAATTCATTCTTAGCTTTTATACAATTAAGTTTCAATTTCTTCCAACGATTTCGTAGCATGGTTGGGAGAGCACCTGGTTACTATGCGGGAGGTTAGGGTTCTATTCATGCCATAAACTTTTCTTTTTCCAATTCTTTTAATTATTTTTCAAATGTTTATTAAACAATTGATGACATTTTATGTAATTATTTTGTATTTTATAAAGTAAACAAATTACTGTAATTATATAAATATTTATAAAAAAATATGTAATAAATATAAAATGATATTTTATATAAAAATTAGTTACAAATAGTTTTATAATGTGAAATACTATATACTATAAATAAAATATTATATATAATATAAAATAATTTATAAAATATATTATTATTTAAGTATTCTATAATTGATATAGTAAAAACAATGTCTTTTTTATATATTAATTTAATTATTTTATAAAATATTTAATATAAGTTCTTTTTAAATAAATTTATTTAAATGTTAATAAATTTTTTTAAATAATTTTAGTAAATTTATTTAAATAATTTTAACTTCTTTAATTGATAATAATTCTAAATAATTTTAATAATAAAATTAATTAAATTTTTTTACTTTATAAAATACAAAAGAATTACACAAAGCGTCATTTAATATTCAATAAACCTTTTATAAATACATTTATTTAATTTGAAAAAATAGTTAAAGGAATTGAAAAGAAAAGTTTATCGCGTGAATAGAATCCTGACCTCCCCGCATAGTAACCAGGTGCTCTCCAAACCATGCTACGGAATCGTTGGAGGAAATTGAAACTTAATTGTATAAAAGCGAAGTATACATTTCGAAGGCTATTTTCTCCGAATTGACTGGCCATTCGGCGGAATTACATTGAGGGCTGAACACCCTGAAGGAGTACTACCATTAGACCAAGTCTCGACCCGAAATGAATTTCCTTAGTCGTGCCCTCCCTTTTTAAGTAGGAATTGACTTTATATATATATATATATATTACGTGTTTCGTACTAGCTTTTGTAGCCTATTTATCGAACTGTCCAGGATCCAGTCTTATATCCAGGATAGTATATGGTTGTATAATAAATTTAGAAATCATTCCTGAGCTAAATTCAGTTATCTATACCTTTAAAAATCGAACTCTGAACGAAAAGAAAAGGAAAAAAAAAAAAAAACTTATAACCTTTTTGACTTTCGAACTTAAAGGTAGAAATTTCCAATACTTTTCGAGATAGCGGAAACCATTATTTCTGGTTATTACTCCTCCGAATCGATATTTGTGAACTGACAGCCACGGGATCAAATCCAAACTAGAAGTTCTTCTAGTTAATGCCTGAGGATTTTTCTGCGCAACTTTTTTCATTTATTCCACAGATTCAAGTTTGCTTCTCCAACTTTTTTTTTTTTTAAAAAAAAAAAGGAAGATCCGTCAATATTAAGTAAGTTCTGGGTAAAAAGTTTTTGACATTCGCGTTAAGAGGTCATGGAAAACATACACGCAAAGACAGAAATTTAAGAGATTTTTTTCCCTACTTCTTTGACAGAAAAAAAAGAAAAAACTATTCAAATCGGATTATTTTTCAATCATCTAGTGTTTTTTCCCCACATACTTGGTGCTTTTCAACGGCTTTTCCTCATGACAGTACAATTTTTTTTTATTGAAATTATTATTATTATTTCGGTATTTAAAATGCTCATTGTTATTAAAATTTCGCTTGAAAGGCAAATTTTTTTAAAATTCTATGCTTGAATGTAATATTTACAAGAAAAAAGAAAGAAAGAAAATAAAAATAAAAAAAAAAACTAAAGGAAAAATTGATTACAAAATTATAATTCTCTTTCCTTTCTATTAATAACTTAATACAAAAACTCGCGTCCAATCAGTGGCGTAACCGAGAATGTAAGGGCCCCCCTGCAAAGCCAGGTTTGGGGCCCCAAGCTGGATTTTACAAAGAATTCTAAAACCATAATATAACATAGGCTTTGGGTCCCATAGAGCAGTGCTCCGCTACCTTTTTATCGTTGCAGACCGGTCAACGTTTGATAATTTTACCGCGGCCCGCTGAGGGTGGGACACGTTGATTGTTTATATTTTAGATTAACATTAGTTTTGATTTAACAATTTTAATTTAATTACATTTAAATATGCCTTTAGAATAAAATATAGTCACACCAAAAATGAATAAAAGTGATTTAACGTGGAATATAAAGTGATTTCCGTGGAAAGTTGCGCAAATCCGAGAGAAATGCACCACTTTAAATAAAATGGCAATGGTTTAATGTTCTTTAGGCGGTCCGGCACCATTTGATCCACGGACCGGGGGTTGAGGATCACTGCCCTAGAGTCCTGGGTCCTCCGCAATGCAGGGAGTGCGCGTTATGCCACTGCGTCCAATTATTTAATGAATTTCAAATATTAGTATTTTCCAGTTTTTATTCATGGACGACGCCACACCGTTCAACTCGTATTTGAGTACTAAATTGATTTGATATTTTTATAATTAACGTCACCCACAATTTTGATATTTTTATAATTAACTACCACGACCATTTTCTTTCCTAAAAGATACAGACGAAAACTTCTTGCTTTTTCTCCATTTGGTGTCATTTGTAGAAATCGAGCAATAAATTCATTCTTATGCGCGACCAACTCTACTTTTTATTTGTAATGGCTTTCTAAGTATGACAAATTTCATTCCATTTCTGCTTTTTGTTTCGTACCCTTCCTAAAGAAATAACCATTATTCTTAACTTTTGGATACCAGTGTACACAAAAAGAATATTTGTACTGAATTTCCCGAAAATAGAACAAAAATCATTTTATTCATCGTAAGTTATTCAACTTTTTACATCTCGTGTCTCTTTAATGTGTAAAAGATGGCGCCGAGAAAACACAATTCTTTTCCTCGTAAGTCGTACCATAAAAGCATTTAAAAAAAGCTATTTTTAAAGAAGGTAATCGATTTATCATTGTAAGGTACTGTCCAGTACATAATAATCACGTTTTATTTTTCAAAAGCTAAAATTGGAGCGTGACTGTTTCAACAAAGCATGTGAAACCATCCTTAAAAAGTATTTTTTCTCTGATTAAACATTTCAATCATCGCAGCTGTTTTAAAGACAATAATTATAAGCATGTTATTGGTCACAAAATGAGCCGAGGCAGATACGACTTTGTGGCATAAAACAGAGATCGGCAGCCTTGTAGCTGTGGCGAGCCGAGTGAGCGACTATTAACGTCGCACTCTTTAGCTACTCGAGGGCTTTTGGCGACGGACTCGCAATTTTGAACCATGGTCAAGTGACAAAGACGACACCTGAGCTGGCACACCCACTCCTAACTATAACACCACTCCAACGGGAGGACGTTTGAGTTGTCGACAGATTTAACGTGCATCGCTCCCCTACACGGCAGGTCTTCAGTGGTACTGGACTCGAACTCGTGACCAAGGCCAGCCACGGGTCCGTTACCTTGACCCCTAGGCTGTCGTGGCCTGTGGCGTGCTAAACTGTAAGAAATCTTCGAAACAATTCGATTCACGTGATGATAATGCAGGTAGAATTAGGTGATAGGGTTCAAGAATATAGATTCAGAATTTTATTATAAATTAATTATACATTATATTTAAAGATATTTATTAACATAAAGTATAACTATTCCTACAACATAAATAAAAAATTAAAATCGTTGATATATGTTAAGTAATATATATCTATTAAATATATTTATTGAAAAATAAACAAATAAAATGTAGGCATTAACTAGGGTCTCTTTCCCGGGATCCCGAGAAATCATAAGATTTCTGTACTTTTTCTATTCCCGGGAATAGCCGGGACCAAAGCACGCTGGAATAGTTTGTTGGCCATGCTTGAAAGATTTTTAGAAATAAAGTCAGCAATTTTAAAAGCATTAATTGACATTAAAGAAGAACAAATGATGGCCAATGTAGAGTTTGAAACTGTGACTTCAGGCTTAAAGCCAGTAAAAATTGGCTTAGAAAGATTATACAGTTGAAATGGAACTTTGCTAATTGCAGAAGGTGTGTTTTCTTTTGTTATTGCAGAACAGAACAAACAAAATTCAGAATTTGCGAAAAATATGAAATATTCTCTAATCCAAAAAATTAATGAGAGACGCAACGTTAATTTAATAGGATTAATGCAATATCTGAATTTTGGGAGAAAATACGAAGCAGCTGCAGTTGATGTCGATATTTCGCGATTGCCTAGTAAATATTGTTTGGTTAGACAAGCCCAAATGATAGAGGGACAAGGCTTTTCTGCGAAGAGGAGGAATCAATATCCAACTCTTCGCACTCAGAAGAGAGCATGGAGATTTTGAAAGAAAAACCTCTAACGTTGGACAAAAAAATTAGAGAAAGCAATTTACTCTAAGACAAAATTTTTATATTGTTCAACTAAGAAAAGTACTAGTTTCAACAATATCATGAAACAAGAGATGCAGTTGTTCGACTCGACTGAAAATCTATCACCAATCATTATAAAACTATGTGAGGCTTTAAAAACAATTCCTCCAACGTCAGTTGAAGCCGAGAGAGCATTTTCTGCTGCCGGATTGTTCGCAACAAAGCTTAGAACTATGCTGAGTGATAAAAGTATAAATAGCTTATGCTTTCTGAAATCCTATTTTAAAAAAGAATAATCAATTTATTATATATTTTTTGTATTTTTTAGATCTTTATTTAAATAAGTATTAATTTTGGAATTTATATGTATCCTTATTTTAAATAATTATTATTGATTTTATTTTTAAAAAAACTTGTTTTTAATTTTTTTGAAATTTTGATGTATTTCCAGGAACGACAATTACATTCCCGGGATTGGAAAAACCCAGGAAATCAGAAACCCTGGTATTAACCTTCAATATATTTAAATAGAAAATAAATAATTTTAATGCGCCCCCCCCCCCCCGTCCCTCCATTTTATTTGCTATCGCAACACCAGGGGTATAATTTGCGACTTTCAATTTGACATGATTCTCAGCATTCAGTTGTTAAACTACTACAAAGTATTTTTCATATGAGAAAAGATTTGTTCACATAGATAGGTAGAACCAAAAACGGGAAGCCGAGCACGCGCAACTTTCTCTTCAAACAATTAAATCTCTCCATCAATGACATCCAACAATTTAAAATACCTACCAATTTATCATTCGAGTTACTTTTCAGATTTTTTCGTTATTCCGTAAATACTGCTTTCCATAATTTTGAAAACGTTCGTCCAATAAGAAAACTACATTTGAGAATTATCAATTTTTATCCAACTAAAAATTGACAAAATAAAATCCAAAAGAGAATCACTATGGTTAATAGATGACTTAATGGAATACGAAAATACATGAAATCGAATTTAATCAAAAGAAAAACAAAGGTTCTATTGTATGAAAGTCTTTGAAGAACAGTATTAACTTACCCATGTGAAATTTAGCCTATGTCTCGAACAGACGAGATCATGATAAGTATTAAGTATCTACGCGCGAAAGGAAGATTTTAAGATTTATTTTTGGAGGAATTCAGGAAAATGGAATGTGGCGAAGATCAAATTTAGAGCTCTATCAATCATATGAAGAATCTGACATTGATAACTTCATCAAAATACAACAAATTAAATGGGCATGCAACGTTGTCAGAATGGACGAAAACCGCACAACTAAAAAAGTTTTCATTGCCCAACCAATTGGCACACGAAGAAAGGGAAGGCCAAATCTTAGATGGATTGATGGTCTAGAAAAAGATCTCCTAGTTTTGAGAACTAAGAATTGGAGAACACTAGCTAGAAGAAGGCTGGCACGGAAAAGGCTTCTTGAGAAGGCCAAGGCCCACCCTGGGTTGTCGAGCCACTGAAGAAGGAAAGAAAAATTGACAAATTTGTAGAGTGGTAAAGCGGCACGCGTGCCATTGATAGCCGTTGCCTCCTGGTTTAGAAAGTTATAAGCAATTCAAGCTTAAGTTTCGAGTTTGAGGAAAAAAAACACCCAAATATATATGATTATTTAGCAACAATCACGCATACCGTACACACAGAAACTGTTCAACTCGATCTTTTTTTAAGCTATGCTTAATTACAAAACGACAATCGATGCCATTTAAGGATATTTTGTTATATCTGGGCGGGTGGAAGAGAACACAGAACAATGAGGTCAAAGGCGAAAGAAGTCTTTGACCTTGAACTAGATACAATTCAATGTTAACAACGATCATGAAATATTATTAAGCCTTCACGTTTTCACCTCTATCGGTCATCTGAAATTCGTGAACGTAACATTAATGTTATGGGATTTTAATTATATCTTTTAAAACTAAAATACTGTTTTTAATTGAATGCAATAAAATAACTGGAATTACGAAATCGAGATCTACTATTTCAGTCTTTCTTTCACAGCAGTATCATTTGCAATAATCAAAAGAAAAATTAGAGAGTAAAAATATGAGATTGAAACCATTTTTTTCTTTTTAAATTCGGATGCAGTTCATAACACACCGAAATCAATCGTCGCAATTTGCGAATAGTAGTCCGAAATCTAGGTGTATTGAAACTATATGCAATCGCATTTCATATTCTGCGTTCATTTGCTTTTATACCTTCAGTGTAATTTGCAAATTTGCTACCTAAAATTCAGGAGCCGTTCCTTAAAATTAGGCTTTGACGTTGAGTCTGTGGATATGTCGATAAAACGTTCTTCATTGGCAAGCTTTCTTACTTATCAATTTATGCTTGAAGCGCGTGACTTTTACGAAATTTAAGATTTTCTTTTATCTATTACTAGGGAGAACCGGCCCCTAATGCACAAATTATACAACTGTTCCTACTCATAGCTCAAATTGTACAACTGTAATTTACATGTATTACATAGTTCTAATTATTTGTTCTTTTTTTCCCCTCGAAATTTGTTCTTTTCGCTCTCAGCTTTAGTAAAATTTATCTCTGAAACTGTAACGTCCAACACTTCATTGATAAAGTCTATGTTTTGATAATCCTGTAGCTCTTGAAGCTTCGTGGAAAGTTGGGTATTTACTTCCGTTGATTGTTAATAAGTCTTCGTACGAGACAACGCCTTTCTTCTCACGCAACGATTCCAGTCCAGACAATCGTTGCGATATTTTCCTGCGAGAGCTTGCAATAATGTACTATCGCAACCGTTTTAGCGACTTTCTATGAAACGTAGCACACGGTTGCCAATTCAGTGCGAACACAGGCGAAATCGGAGTTTCCAACTTGGCGAGTTATCTTGAACGTTGGCATTGTTGCAAAAGAACGTAATAAATTTATTACAGCATCACGAAAAACTTTTCTATATATAGAGAGAAATATTTATTAAAAGCAAACCGCTTTTAAAGATTTAATCTTTTTTTTTAAAAAAATTAAAACTTTACTAAAATTTCGGCGTTTTGATTAAGCAAATAGTGATCACTTGCGGACGAGTGAGTGAGTGAATACTAACGTCCCCCTATTTAACAACACGAGGGCTTTGGGCGAAGGACCACGTAATTTTGAATCATGGTCAAGTGACGAAGACGACACCTTCTACCAACTTCCATACCACACCAACGGGGGACGTTTGAACCCCGACATATTTAACGTACATCAACCTTTCTACACGGAAGGACTTCAGCGGTACTAGGATCGAACTCATGACAAGCCGGGCAAGAGTCCGTGACCTTGAATACCGTAGCCTCGTGATCACTTGCGAAACCTCAGTCAAAATTCCAAAGAACCCAAGGGTTTCGCGGAACCCATTTGAAGACCTCTGCACTACGTTGACGAAAATTCAAGACTGGCGGTAGACAACCTATAAACAGCACTGAACAAGACTTGCGAGCACGCTATAATTCTTTACTAACACGAAATTCAAAGTAAAATCTAATGCCCCAGTAACTAGCTAGCGTGATTAAAGGGTAAACACGGGCCAGACTACCCGCCAATCAGGTGTGTGCCCACAAAAGGGAAATATGAGAGCCTTAATTGCTCTTCTAGAGAAATCCGCGAACGCACTTTTTCGAGGTTAATCGGCCAACGAGATAAAAACTGACCAAGATCGCTACGAGAGTCGTTATTCATGTCAGGGGTACATATATAATGAGGATGGATGCACACCGTGTTTACGAGAAGACACGCCGTTTTCATAGATGATTGCTCTTAAAAACGAAAACAAGAGTCGCCGGCTTGTAATTTCGCATGCCACCGAAGATAGAACGGGTATAATGAGAAATTTTGCCAATATCTTTGCACACTGAAAGGGGAAAGAATTTTCGGATACAGGAAGCTCGCTTCACGCTTGAAATGTAACATCTGCTTTTAAAATGAACTTATTAAAATTTTTCAGTGGAAAAGGTTTCGAGAAAGCTGGAATCGGTAAAAATACCAAGAACAATGATACCAAGCGATGGCGTTTACTTAAAGAATTTCCGCTAAAATGTAGACAATTCGCGATGCTAGACTTCATCTTGAAAAAAATTAACTTGTATAAAACGATACGCGCAAAAATATTTTTAAGGCCGCAACATATGAATAAAATGGAATGATACAATTTACTAAGAGACACGTAAAAATCAATAATGCATAATAAATATTACACTAATGATTGCAAAACTTTTAATAAGTACAATTATTTAGCTTTTAACCTTTCTTCTTTCAATATGTATAATTCCTTAAGAAAAATATACAATGTTTATTTCATAATAAAAGACTAATTTCGCAATGCTTTAATTAAAATTTTTAATTATTACATTATTTTAGTACACAAAAATTGAGTTAGATAACAATACACTAAGTTTGAAAGTTTTAAATAATGACAACAGATTTTTCTCTCTCATTTACTACTCAACAGCTTCGCTGGGTGTTTCACGATGTCGATTTTAAGTTATTGATATTAAGCGTTCGACTGTATTCAAAAACAATCTGATAACACTGATTTAAAAAAAAAAAAAGACTTGAATTTCTATAAGGTGGAAAGGCTTCAGCACAAGGCTTCAGAAGGACTAGGCTCGAACTCATGAGACGCCGACAACGAATCCGTGACCATGATCACCAGGCTACCGCAACCATTACCCAGCTAACAAGCATCTTGCTCTTTTTTAAATGAGTGTCAAACTCAGTGTAAGGCAGCATCCAAATGAAATGATAATTTAACTGAAAAATATATATTTTAAACTAAAATAGAACACGAAAATACTAAAAAGAGGAATAGAAATTAATGAAAATAATATGAATACAAATAATAAGAGAAAAGTATTAACACAAATAAAATACGAACAATAATAGTGATAGCTTGATAAATGATGTTAGATGGATGCCTTTCGTCCCAGTGAGTGAATATTAACGTCGCACTGTTCAGCTACACGAGGGCTTTTGAACCATGGTCAAGCGACGAGGAAAACACCTGAGTTGGCACCCCCCCCTCTCCTAACTACCACACCACATCAATGGGAGGACGTTTAAGCTCTCGACAGATTTAACATGCATCGCTCCCCTACATGGCGGGTCTTTAGTGGTACTGGGCTCGAACTCGTGACAAGCCAATCACTATCCGAGAACTTGACCACTAGGCTACCGCGGCCCCGCCTTTCGTTCCAGAGTAATAATGCACGAAGTTTCAGCATTCCTGATTTTGAGACAATTTACAAAAAACCGACAGATCAAACCAATGAACTAAATTCATGATGTCACATGATAACGGCAATCACGTGTTTCCCATTGATTAAAAAAATTGATATACTAGTTGTTCAACTTGTAAAGTGAAGATACCATTTAAATTTTCATGATTGGGTAAATAGTTCACGTGTTCAAATTCTTCAAACAGTTTTCAAATTTAAAAAAAAAAAAACTTACATTGTACGAAAACTTTTAAATTAAGTGCATTTTGCTTAACTATGTGCATTATTATATCGTTGACAAATATGTACTTTCTAAAAGAAAGTTTCTGCAAAAAGCAAAAGTTGGCAACAGTGAAGCACATGAACTAATTGGATGGAAATGCGTGATTATATTTATGATATAATTATAACATCACATTAATTTATGAACTGATTGGCCGAAAACACGCGACTCAGTTATGTGACTAATGAAGTCAGATGAATTTAGTCCATTGAGGTTAGGAAACCTACCATTAAACCACTACTAAGCATTTCATAAAATGCTGTCATAAATATATCAGACAGCCTTAAACTGGAAAAGAAATTACATTAACTTGTCGAAAAAACTACCTTAAACAGATAAGATAGTTTTAGCTTTGATCAAACTGATATCTACAACAGTATCGAAGCAGAACAGAACATAAAATCATGCTGCCAACAGACAAATAATCCAATACTCAAAAACAATTTCATCCATACATAGAGTACACCACTTTCATAATTCTAAGGGGAAGAAATTAACGGAATCCACTCCAGAACTCCCACAAAACCCTAGAGAAACCTTCCTCGTCTTATAGGTAACGTATGCATAGGATACCATTGATTCCAGAGCGTGATTCCGAGCACGATGCAAGATTGATCATCCCATCTGTGGAGACCATTAAATTAATTAAAAAAGTTATTCTTGCTCGGGGATAGAGACGGATAATGCCAATCTAGTATGGATGAATGCGTTTCTATTTCCAAAAGAAACATTACATTTTTATGGGGGTAGAGGTAACGTATCTGTTTTTAAGATTCATTAGGTACTAATAATAAATAAGATTCCTTTTATACTATGGGAATGGGTTTCTGGTAGGTTGATTGGGAGTAATAGAACTGGGAGGTTTCAATGGCAGGAAAAACACCAATTACATTAGATAAAATTAGTAATTTTTCGATATAATTGAATATAATCAACAGTTATAAATTTATAAAGCACAACATATTGATCAACACTCATTACATTTAAAATAAGTGAACGGAAAATTATTTTGTAACTCTTAGAACACACAGCAATAATAAAAAAAAGGCAGCAATTGCATCTTAAAAGTTCAAAATTAATTGTATAAATCCAAGAAATGCAAGCCCCATTTAAAAACTTGCATTAAAAATAAAAATAAAAAAAAAAAATTAAAAAGACCGTCATTTCCTTAGAGGCAAAATTACCTTATCCAAAAATCGTAAAGATTTTTTTTTCAAATTGCAAGTGGAACAACAATTGCAATATCGAATACACAGTTGGTATCTCCGAAGAATCCATTTCCGAGAAATCTCCAGGCCGCGGTAGCCTAGTGGTCAAGGTAA
>BMAV01002757.1:116982-127877 GCA_019973955.1 Trichonephila inaurata madagascariensis
GGATGGCTGTTGCACCAAGACAATACACCCGTTCACACGGCCTTATCTATCAAGCAGTTTCTGAGCAACAAAAACATTACTGTGATGGGGTATCATCCTTACTCATCTGATTTGGCCTCATGAGTCCTTTTTTTTTTATTTCCTACAATTAAATCTTGCTTAAACGGAACCCATTTTACCTCAGTTGCAGAGGTTCCGGCAAAAACGGAGAATCTCCTGAAGGGCCTTCCAATCCACGACTGTTACCAGCATTGACAGCACCGAATGTAGAAGTGTGTGAATGCTGAAGGGAACTACTTTGAAGACGATACTGTCATGGAGAACTGATTCTGTACGTACAATGATTTATTGGATCAGTCTCTTTTGTTTGTGTGTGTGTGTGAGTCACACCTCATATTTAGGGTTAAATGAGCTGAATATAAAAGAATAACAAAAACCTCATCATATTTTCATATGAAGATTTATTCCTATCTCATTTTTCACCCTTTCAATGTAGTCCAGAGTTACTTTAATTTTAAAGAAACAGAAATGTTCAAAATGTGAGTTTAACAGTTTAAAACTCCATTTTGCCATTGACGTTTGAACTGACATGGCGAATAAATGCTTCTTCCCACAACTATCTTCACTGAATCGAACGGCTTTAACTACATCTGAACGATTGTAACACTACATTCTCGCGTGTAGGCGGATAATCTAAAAATTATGTCTAAAAGTACAGCCGTGTATAAGAATGGTTTCTGTGTGTTTTCTAATGAAACTAAACCCGAAACGTTGGCTCACTTGAATTTAAGAATGGAAAAAATAGGACAAATCCGCCTACATGGAAGAAAATCAGAAAGCGGCAATAAATCATTCAAAGAAACGGGAAATCTGATTGACCATCTTCGGTTTAAAAATGATAGATGGCTTTGATAGACGTGCAGTCTTAGAATACATACTTAAAAAAATATTGAGTTTAATACAAACTTAAAGTGTTTCTTTGTTTTTCCCATCTTCAATCCAACATTGTTACAAGTCTTTTTTTTTTAAAGCACTTTTTACAACTATATACTGTAAAAGTAAATCAAATGAGACACGTAAAGATGCCTAATTTGTTCATTAAAATATTTATCCATTAAACATAATTTGGTATCTTACTTATAACTACACGCTTTTAAAAAGATTTATGAGTTATTTGATTTAAATATATCTCAAACTTATTCAATGACTGTAAATAACAGATGGAGGATTAATATTTTACTAACACTTTGAAATTTCCCACCTACAATTTTTGAGTTGATTGATTGTTTTATTAAGCTATACGTGGAATACAAGGCCTCTTTATTTTGAAAATTAATCGAGTGACGAGGACGACTCTTGAGCTGCCACCCCTTTCTCTAAACTTCTATACCATGTTGACGCGTGAGGACTTAATTTCGACAGGTAGCTTGAAATACTTTTTTCTTAAAAAATAAATTTGCCCCAAAAGTCCTCAGTACGCTGAAAATAATAACACAATATGCTCCTATTTTTATGCTTTTATTTGTAACATAAGCTTTTAAAAAGTCACCCCCCCCCCTCCCTGTCTCAATGAGTTATTGAATGTTCTAACTACAACTGAGTTATTGAACATTCTACGGCAAAGTTCAATTTAAAAAGTATGTTAACTAGATGTCAAACCAAACCTACAACTGCATTTCAGAAAGAAAAAGAAATATTTCTTAAAGGAAAAAAACATTCAAAAGATAAATTCTTCAGAATATAAGCAATGAATTTCATAGTTTTGATTATCAATGGAATGACCTATACCATCTGAATTTAAACCTTATGTTCTTTACCACAAGAGGAAATTCATATATGGGTGACTTACCGAACTATACTAAACATTATTCTACCATTACGGAGGAATCGAATTTTAAAGCTGACAGTTCTTGAATTTCATTTCATGGTTCAGACAACAGAGAATGACACCATTAAAAGAATTTCAAATAACGCGAAAATCATACATTGAAAAGAAGCGTTATAAATATTTATACAAATATAAAGTTTAAACTGCAAATAAAAACCGTTATTTGCAGTTTACTCTTTGCATGTGGAACTTATTCAAGAAAAACATGCCAAGAATGGGAGGAAAAAAAATTCTCTTTAATTTTATTCATTATATACTCAAAATATTAGAAATAGAATAATTTATAAGAAATCAAAATTTGAAACGAAATAACTACAATTAATATTTTCACAAACGTGGGGAATGTTAATGGATTACAGTAATTTTTGCTCAAATTATAGTAAAATTAAACAAATGGCATAATTTCCCCAAGATAAATATAACAAACTAATAGTGGATGGCAGTCTACGTTTGGGCATCTGGACTGATACACAGTCCTCAATCCCATTTCAGAAAGTCTTTGATGTGGGGCATGGCGTTTGGTGGCATTTCACAGTCTGCGGAGTGGCATGCAGGCTATTGGCTGGGACGATGGGATCCGGGAGGCGTGGCTTAAGGAGATCTTCTTGACTTGATATTGGAAGAAAATTTGACCTGATTAAGAGTTGCTCTCTTGTTGGTCGATGGTGGGAGTGAATATAGCCTCTGGCTGGCTGCCCAAGGGGGATATTAATTACAAAAATGGAAAGTAGGAGAAGCTTGTCCAGTGGGGCGAAAAATTGGAAAAAAGTTTAAAGAAATCAACAAATAGAAAATAAATTTACTAGTGGTGCAATAATTAAAAAAAAAAAGAAAGAAAGAAATTATTGCTAAAAACATTGAAATTAAGGCGGACTGTAGGAGTCCAGCAGGATTCTCCTTGGCCTTTTAGTTTTATTATTCACATTATAAGCAGTTAAATAAATTAATACTATTTATATGAACTGCCATGAATTCCATGTCCCTCAGATTCCTTTGAATTTCCCCAATCCTTTATGGTATGGTACATACGAACTGCCAAATTACAAAAATCCCACAAATGGCGTTAAATATTGCCAAACTTTTCTCGATAAAGTATCGCCAACTATTAGGAAAATGGTAAATTACATGTTATGCGTTGGAAGAACTAAGTTTAAGCTTCACGGAATTGAAACACAGAATTTTCTTTTGCCTAAACTCAGGTCGGGCATCCCAAAATTGGTGCTTTTGCGCTGCCCGAAATGCGTCACAGGCAAGGGGTTAAAATCTATATTTATTAGTGTTAGTGTTTTCCAAAACCCTTTCAAGTTAACAATAAATTGAGACTTTTTTCAATATAGCAAGCAATAATATAATTAAAATTGGTGGAATTTACCTTTTAAAATGATTTCGAAATCTTTTAAGATGATATGCAAGACATTTTCTGCAATACTCTTTCACGTATTCAATAAATGTAAGATGAAGTAACAAACGGAAACAAATATAAATAACTCAGATATGAAAAAAGTGATTTAAATTTCAAATTCTAAAACTTTGTCGGCAATTTAAAAGGATAAATTTTTATTGGTTATTGCTCACAAGAGAAGTATCACGAAAAGTACTCGAATATAAAAAAGCAAGTAAAATAGAACGAATAAAGAGAAGAAAATTTCGGTGAAATCAATAATAATAACACTTGTAGAGAAATAGACGAGATTGCAAATATTTATTGGATTGTTCAATATTTCGAAAATGCCAATTCTCTTTTCAGCCATTTTTACTGCAAAACAGTAGTTACCATCATTCTTCAAACTCAAATATTGTTATATCCTCATATCTTCTAATTCCTGGACCTCTATACACATCGATTGCACCATAAAAAAATACAAATTCTACAATCATCTGCAATAAAATAAATACGACTTACAATAGCCACTAATCGCGAACTCAATACGCAAACGTACCACTTACACTACCAATTTAAACTAGACCACGCTAAAATTCAGATGGCTATCAATTGCATTCATTTGCAGACGATTTTCAGATGTTGCCATTGAATATTCAAATTATTTTCATTAAAAACAAAACCAGGTTTAACGTTTCATCGATGAAGTTTCCACATAACAAGGCGATGTACTTTGTTCCAAGGGCGGGACGCTTCTAGTCGAGAAGAAGGAGTTGCACAACTAATCTCCCCCTCACATCTTCTATAAAGGTATGCTCGAATAAGCAACCGCCGAACCACGCTTCACGAATACCTGGAATCAGATGACGTTCGAATCTACTACGCAATCGCCCTTCAGCGTAAACAGCGATCTTGGCAAGGTAACTCAATAAAATAATAAAAAAAAAAAAAAATCGAGTTTTGATAAATCTTCTAAGTAAGCAAGACATTATAGTGAGCCATTAACTTTATAAGGGCATTATTCTTTAATTTTAATTTTTCTAAAAAGAAAATGGAATTATAAAACCCAAGAGAATGATATTTAATCAACATTTTAAAACCTACAAATATGGGAAATTATATGCAACAACGCATCTCTGTAAAATTTGAGTCTTGTTAAAAATTTAGTAATTGCATTTGGCGTCTTGTTGTCATGTGTGGGCGTTTGACATTTGCCAAATCGCGATCGTTCTTTGCTGTAGGTTATACTACATTGGGCACTGTATTTTTGGAAGTAGGCGACTGCTATTCGTCATATCATGCCAGTGTCTTTTTATTGAAGTTTTATTGGTTAGATTACAAATTCAGAATGACGTAATTAGGTCAGAAAGTTTCACATACTCCTACGTTGTAAAAAAAAAGACATTTTCTAATAAGATGGAGAAATATTTCATATACATAAGTATTTTAAATACATTGAACCCAAACCAATGATTTTATTAAACGAAAAGTAAAACCACTTTTCAGATTTAACAGCAAAGATTTTCATAAGCACTGAATGATTTAAAACAGTTAGAGCCGAATAAAAGAATATACACATGTAAATTACACGAAAGTTCACAATGATAAAACAATTAACTTCTTTTGCTATTTTCAAAAGCGATAACGGATCAACATCACGCTTCCAAAATATGTTTACAAGTAATTTCATGCTTGTAATATTCGAAACAGGATTTTGACATACATCTTATTCACTCGATTTACATATTTCTATCGCATTCCCTTTTCTCTATAAACGTTACCTTATATTTGAATTTTTAATTAAATAACTTGTTTCTTGGATAAACAACTTGTGTGTGGTTTATCTGGATTATAATGCTAGGCTATTTTTGATATCTTACGCTTTCGTAATGGCAACAACAGCAAGAAAAACATAAAATAACAAATGTTCAGGGCGAAGTGCTACAAGAAAAGGGGGAAATAAAAATTATGTTTTATTCATCTAGAAAATTCATATTCTAACAATAGTTGTAACTGCAAAAAATTATACAATTCAAATTCTATCCGGGTTTAAAGCGGCGATTTTATTTCCAAAAACACAATTCCTCATGATACACAGAAAAAGGTTCTGGTTCACTACATAATTACACCAGGAAGTCATTACATTTTAAGTACAACACATGCTACAAAGAAGTCTAGTACATCATGCTTTGGTGATCCTTGTGAGTGTCCTTTATATCTCTACTAAACAGTAAAACATTAAAAAAAAAATGTTACATAATTTTCCCACAAGCATCATTCTTTGTAAATTTATTTAAAATTGATCTCTTTGATATCAATTTATTGTCCAACCGATTTTAATAAATATCCATTTATAGTTGCACACTATTGACAAAGGACTGCATCATTTTGAACAGTGGTCAAAAGCGGTTTTCATTGTAGGTACTGAAGTCTCAGAAATTATATATATATACGTGGTCCGTCGCCAAAAGCCCTCGAGTAGCTGAACAGTGCTACGTTAATATTCACTCACTCACTGAAGTCTCAGCACGGTTTGAGGTATAGTTCCACTGAATATGCAACAGACTTTATAAGTTACCACAAAGTATTTGGAATAAAAATGCTATTTTGGCTACGAAAATTACGATTTCCTCTACGGTGCACTACCATCGTTTCATTGCACGAAATTTTTTCATTACTACTAATAGTAATTAACAGTTACATTTTTACAGAACTATAAGAGTTAAGCCATCAGTCGTAGTTAGTGCAGTATCATCTGATAAAAAAAAACACTATTGATATTATAGCGGATTAGGACTCAGACATCGTTGGTTCATAAGTAAATTGAGACAACAGAAGTTTGAATATAAGATGTTTATTTCTTCTTAATTTAAATATCACAAGAATACTTATACTTGTGGAACGGTTTGCTTAATAGAAACTTAACGAAATATAAATATTATTTATCTTTAATAGCACAGATATCTTGAAACACACTTTACTATCATCAGTGGCGTAACGTACACCCCCGCATCGCGGTGGGAGGTTCAGGATTCTAGGGGACCCAAAGCCTGACTGACAACAAGTACGTACCCTTTGCAGGGGTCTAACACCTGACTGCATTCGGCTCCTAATATTCACCGTTACGCCACTGACTATCTTCAAGCATACTCAAGAACTTAAGATTACTAACAACTTCACGGCTTCCATTTATCGTTCCGCTAACATCTATTGATACTTTGTAGTATATTCATGTAACTCCCCTTATGCTCTCTTCAAATTTGATTTGTTACAGTAATGCTTGTTTGTATACAACACGGTTCCTTCACAAGACGAGATTCACATATCAAACGTCATACAGAAACCCGGAAGATTAGTTAAGGGAAAACACACGTGAGAGCTCTCCTTTCTGTACATATATTGAAATATAAAAGTATGGCTTTACTTTTTGAAAGATTAAAAACATTTTTTTCTCCTTCACACACACCAAATGGTGAAAAATAATTTAAGGCGGTTGGTTCACCCACGTGACAAGTTCAAAAATAAAATTAAAAATTTTTTTTTTTTTTAAAAATTTTTTTTTAACATGTCTAGAATACGGTAATTAAGTGATTTTTTTTAAAATATGAAGTCCTTATAAAGAAGAAGCTGTTCGTAGTGCTAAGTTAAGATTTTCATTGTTTTAATCGGACTTGAAACTTTAAACGTGTTTTTCTCAAACTTTCCTCCATCATATCTCAAGAACGGTTTGACCGAATGACTTCAATTTTATAGGGTAGACTCGGCACATATATAAGTACCAAATGGACAACGATCATTCCAAACTTCAAAATATTTCTATTTTTTATATAACAAAAATATAACCCCTCCCCCCCATAAAATTTGAACTTTTTTTTCAGAGGTCTACCAAAAATCCAATTTTCGATATTTTCAATTGAGTGTAGTCCATTTGTTGCATTTAAGCGTACTAGATTAAAACGCCATTAATTTTTGTTATATTTCATATACACCAATCAGCCGGAATCGCGGAGGAAGTGAGCGTCCATTTTTTTCGAGGCGGGTGTGTTCAGAGCGCTATAACTCACGTTCCATTGGATATTTTTGGGTAAACATTCATATACATACTCTTAAAATACATATAAATAAATGATAAAAAAAAACTTAAAACTATATCTTTTTACTGGCGGCCAAAAAAAAAAAGTCCCTAAAAATGCTTAAAAAACAGACCGTCACATGAGTGAACCTTCTTAATGATTTCCCACTAAAAGAAATTAAGGACGTTAATATCCATAACTTATTACTTCTTTTATGTGGTTTTGGTATTAATATACATAAAAAAAATTCCGCATCACAATGTTACTAATAATACAAAAAGTTTTCCTTTGAAAATTAGCATAAATACATACAAGTAGAACAATAATATTTTTAACCACGAATACAATCAAGGTACACGATAACACTCCAATATTTATCACCATACCTAATAAAATATCATTACTATCATTGCAGTTACGTGTCAGATGATACGATGATAAAACGAATAATGGGATTAACTATTGGAAGCTTTTACCGATAAATGCAACAAAGCAGAATGTGAAGTAAAATACTCGATTCGGATCAATATCTGCTCGCCGATAATCACCCCTTTTAGGCACAAATAGAATGTAATGTAAAGCTTATGGGCGGAACAACCATTAAAAAGACTGCGCTTAACTACACTAAAGAGAAGTATGCCCATCAATATAATAGTGAACGTAGAAAATAAACATAAAATTAGCAAAGAAAATTCGGCATAAAATTATTCTTGGGTAAAAAATTTAAACTCTTTTCAAAATCGATTAACATAATAACGTTGGGACGTATTTTATCATTTAAAATTACAGTTACACAAGTTTTAATTAAATTATAGATGAATTTAAGAGATTTGAAAACATTAAAATCCTAGATTAAGTTAAAATAATATAATTTATTAGGTACTTGACAAGAGTGGGCATGGTGAAACAAGGTTTTTGCCTTTCTTACAAGGAAATAAAAGTTTGCAAAAGATGACTTCATTTAAATAAATCTATCACAGATAATGAGAAAGAATTTTAAAATTTTTGTTCTAAACGGCTACGTGGAACAAATAAACATGTGTGGATCAGGTTTTTTTTCAATAGTTTCTGTATAATAAATAGGCGAGTTTTTAAAAAATTTCAAATCAAAAATTAAATCCAGCAGCAGGAAGGGGAAAAAAAAAATCTACTTTTATACTAAAAAAAAATATTTCCTATAAACTGAATAGGATTTTGCTAAATAGTATTTCCAGACAAGATAATTGGCATTTTCCTTTACAACCTGCTATTTGAAACTTTTTTAATTTTTTCCAAAAAAAAAGTTCAACGTTTTATAGAGGTGACTGCTTTGACCAGTCTTTGTCCAACTAAAGCTAAAAAATTACAAAAAAAATTGAGTAACGATTTTTGTGATCCCTCTTCCTGGTCTATTTCTGGAATCTTCGTGGAATTTCGATACTAAAAAAAAAAATTCTCAGTCCCCTTTTATATTTGGAGCAGCCAATAAGCAAACAAAACTACAATGAAAATCTGATATACTACTTGTATATTACACAAAGAAATGGCTTCCATTTTTGTTGTTGTTTTCATTGTTTTTATTAAAATCGTACTTAAAAGCAACACAAGAGCTATTGGCGACGGATCTAAATAATTTTGAACCACGGTCAAGTGACGAGGACATTTGAGCTCTGGTACCTCATTTTCTATATTTTCACATCACGTCACTGTGGGCGAGAGTTTATTAACGTCGCACTACAAAGCAACACGAGGGGCACGAACCTCGTAATTCTGAACCATGACCAAGTGACGAGGACGATACCTGAGCTAGCACCTTCCTTTTCGAGCATCCACACTACGTCAAAGGGAATAAGTAGTTTGAGCCTTTACAGATAAAACATGTATCAGTTTCTCTAAGCTGTGGAGCCCAGTGGTCAAGGTATCGGATCATGGCAGGCATGTCCTAAGTTCAAACCCAGTACCACTAAAGACCCGCCGTGTAGGGGAGCGATGCACGTTAAATCTGTCGAGAGCTCAAACGTCCTCCCATTGGTGTGGTGTAGTAGTTAGGAGGGGGGTATTAGCTCAGGTGTCGTTCTCGACACTTGACCATGGTTCAAAATTACGAAATCCGTCGCCAAAAGCCCTCGTGTAGCTGAACAGTGCGACGTTAATATTCACTCATTCACTCTACAAGGCGGGTTTTCAGTGGCGTTACACTCGAACTCATGACATACTGGCCACGAGTCCGTGATTATTAGGCTACCGCAGGCACCATGTTACTGTGAGACTTTGATTTGCAGATTTAATGTGCATCAATCCTCTGCACGACGGGTCTTAACTGGCATCAATCATCGTGATTCGATTGCGGACTTCATAATTTTGAACTGCGATCAAATGACAAAGGCGACATCCGAGCTGACAACACCCTTTTTCTATACATCCACACACACCAAGGTGAAGACTGAGCTTCAATAAATTGAATGTGCATCAGCCCCTAACACACTGCGAGTCTTCAAAGTTACCATGACTCGACGACCCCGGCCACGATATTGCGGCAACGACCACTACACACATAAAGTTTGCTACTATATAACACTCACAAGAAACGCCAACAGTATCCAGCTCAGAAAAACATTTTTACACCAGCCGGAAAAATCACACCGCTCCACCCATGCGATACATATGCGTGCCCGAAATTAAATTTATGACCGACCTTACTTTTTCTCCGGTTAATTTTTTTTTCCATCGTCAAACGCATCACTATCAAAAATAAGGTAATCAATAAGCGTTCCTAACCATTTTTCTACTAATTTCGACCGACTTCCATATTGGTAAAGATCCAAGCAGCCAGCAGGTGGTTAATTTTCCCCGAGACCCCCATGTGATTAGCAAGCTGCACAGACGTTCATTAATGACCGCTTCTCGCGAAATCTCCGCGATGTGGAAAGTGGTAATTTCGAAAATAAAGAAGAAAAAAAAGGTCAGACCCCCCGCTCGCCCCTGTGTTACAACATTCTCATTAACGTGTGCGCCGCAAGATTAAAGTCAGTGACGCAAGCGATGGATAGTTAAGGTTTCGATCTTTGGAAGCCAGTCAAGAAGAAAGATAATGGTTTGTGATTATTATGGAGCAGGATGTGCAAACTATTCTCGGAATCTGGTTTGGTTTAATCTAAACATAAGGTTGAAACTTTTGATAAGAAAGATCCAAGAAAAGAAAGGGAAATATTGTACTTGATATATAAAACAAAACTGGCATGGAATGTTTAACGATTTTTTCAAAAAGAAAAACGTCTAACTAAAGATGCCCACAATTACTTTTTACTTTAATGATATTTAAGTAAAACTTAGTAGCGAACGAACATCGACAATACAATTTTTTCCACCCTTTTAAAGAAATACATTTTATTTTCTTATTTTTAGAACGTTTCTATGGTAACACAGTTAGTTATATGGACTATATAATGTTCAAGTAGGCGGAAAAGTTCCGAAGCACTTTTAGGCGGGGATGTTTTAGTATGTAATTAAGGGTCTCTGGTGGTCTTTTTAGATTTCATATAAAATATTACAAAAAAAAAAAAAAAAAAAAAAA
>BMAV01002757.1:127977-138543 GCA_019973955.1 Trichonephila inaurata madagascariensis
AAAAAAAAAAAAAAAAAAAAATTAAAACTCCATAGATCTAGAGTGGACATTTCTTTTTGGCTCGCACATTGTGGAAGCGGAGGATTCCGGAAGGCCGCAATTTTTTAATATGATTGCGTTCAATAGTTACTCGTAACTTGGATTCTCAGAAAAAGACAGAAATGTACCATAAAAATCATTACGCATTAAGTTTAATTAAAAAGTGGCAGTTTTAATTTGTTTATAGCTTAATTTCATATGTATAACTGCAAGCACTTTTAATTTTTGAATCGGTTTAATGTGACAAATATATATCCTATCACACTTTTTTACAATTCTTTAAAAATCAGGATTGCTTGTTGAAATTCTCATCAGAGCCTGCAAGTTAATGTCAGCCACACAACTTGCATTTGCATTTACTCTTTGTTGATCTTCACGCAAGAAAAACTTTGCTCAAATATATATGTTGACACAAACTAAGAACATTTTTTGTCGTAGCGAGCGGTAAAAAAAAACCCTACTCTGCGGGCCGCATGTGGCCCATGGGCTACTACTTGCCCTTCCCTTCCATAATAATATAAAAACAAACATATATAACACATCCACCAATGCAAACATAAGAAATATCTGATTATTCCAATACAATATATTTAATTACTGTAAGTACATGAAACGAACAATGAATAATCTTCCGGAAAACTTAGCTGTTGACGCCAAATATACTGTACTTTATTGAGTCTTGTTGTACTAATATTTTTACGTGCTTTTTAATTTGTATAAATCAAACAAACGAATATAACAATTTTGATAACACTTATTAATATATATTTTGATATTTATACACATGTCCACGCATATACAAAAAATTTAATACATACACTGTCTATTATATGGCAGTTGAGTATAAAGAGTGAACTTTTTTTATAAAAAAAAAAAAGAAGATTTAAAATATTTTAATTTAAAAATATTTGTGTCCTGTTTTAAATCTAATATCACTTATAAACCATGCAGTGTGAGGTGTGGTAACTAGCAACCATTGGAGTGACAAGAGAAAAGAAGCATTTATTTATTTTAAATGAAAAAGCGTGTAAATAAATTTAGGACAACGCGGATTGGATAAAAAATAATCAATGACAAAAATGTTGAAAGCTTTTATTTTGGCGCGATGTCCATTAATCGCCAGATCCATTAATGACATATTTCTAAGTAATAAATTTTTTTAAGCAGGCGGTGATAAACAGAATTGCACAAACATAGATTCTGTGCCAAAAGATGGTCAAATTCAATATATTAGTCAATAAAAGAAAAATACAAATTTAAATTGCATTCTTGAAGCCTTGTAATTGCAAAATCGATGTTCCATACGAAAAGGATTTAATTGGAAGATTCAAGGACAAAATGAAAACACTTTCGGAATACAAAATTATAATAATAGCAAACAATATCAACAGGATGATTTTTTTACTGCCCAAAATAATTAGAAATTCAAATCACACTATTAAAAAAAAATCTATAGTAAGCTTTCATTTGTACATATTCTAAAGGATAACAATTAACGTTTCAACATTTAAAGATCATAATTCGTTGAAAATATTTGAACATGAAACACGGAATACCATTAATACGCATGATAATAGTTTCATTCTTTACATGATTGTTACACCTACAACGAAAAGTCATCTAATATTAATGCTCAGGATACATCTATATATAAAAGAGCAAAGCGACACACTCACTCCCACATTACGACTTGAAATTCGGAGAGCAAGTTTCTTTTGTTGAGCGGCGATCGCAAAAAACGAATTTTACGGAAATCGACCCCCAAGGGGATTACGGGGGCGTTTTGGTAAAAAGGTTTCCCGTTTTTGAACCATTCGACCTACAGACTTGAAATATGGTAAGTATATTTCTTTTGTTGAGTAGAAATCTGCTAAGAACGTGTTTTATAGGAATCCTCACTCAAAGCGGATTGCGGGGGATAACGGAACGTACAGATAAAAAGAAAAATTCCTGATTTTGAACTATTGAACCAACAGACTTGAAATTTAATATTTTGGTGAAAAGAAAATCCGTTAAACATGGGTTTTGCAAAACTTGACTCCGGAAGGGGAAGGGGGTTACGGGGACCTAAAAGATAATTATACTTCTACTAAAGCAATTCAAAATCTTCTTTTTAAATTATGAGGGGGAGAGCGAAAAGAATGTTTTCCAATACAAATGAAAATTTGGTGATAGGAGAAAGATATCAATACCTTAAAAACATACAGAATATAACAGTTATACAACATCACGTAATACCCAGCGAAGCAGGAGGGTAGCGGCTAGTTTATGAATAAATGTGCCTAAGTTCGTAATTTGTTCCTTTCTTTTTAAAGTTTAAAATTGACAGAATAGACATTTCTTCGTTAATAATTTTGACATCTAATCAATATCCATAATGGATTACTAAAAACTTTAAACAAATTGGGCATTTTAAAACCTGATGGTTCATTCAAGCTCCATAAACAAAACCAATAAAATACGAAATTGGATTTGATTTAATTTAAGTAGCAAATAATTCCAATTTGAATATAATAAAATGATTAAAAAAAAATGGATCAAAATTTGTTTAGAAAAATAATTTCATTCCTGGAGGACTATTTAAAATTAATTTGGTGCCCAACAAAGATAAGCAATTTATTATCATGACATATCTAATTTAGGCTACAATTAATCCTTATGTCAGAAAAGACAAGAAAGGTTGACGTAAGAACGGAAGTGACATTTTAAATTGAAAATGTTCTTTTCTCTTTCAGTCAGAATTCTCCACAACAGTGTTTAGTATTCCTCTTAAATTTTATTTATTCAGAATATAAGCGCGAAATTTACATAAAAATTTAGATTTAATTTCAACGTAAGTTTTGGCAACATCAGTTGTAGAAATTTAAGGAAAAGAATTCCATAAAAGAAAGCTGGCGTGCATGTGGAAATTATGCAAGCAATAAACCAAGGAATATTTCAACTGAAACGAGGATTTACTTTAATTTAATTTAATTAAGCTGTAGCGAAATGGAATGTTTTGGAAAGAATATGGAAGTCTGACTTTATTTTCCCACAGCAAAGTAATTCATTAAGGTAGAAAAATCAATTATGCTTTATTATTTATTCTTTGCTATGGTTTAATTCTAAGGGATTTCAAACAAAAATACAATTTAGAAAAAGGAAATAGAAACATCAAATACAAATTTAGAGGGGAAAAAAATTATTGTTCACACATACAACGTAAAAGAAAGTAATTAGTACGTTAAGATTTTATAACTTTTTTTTAAAAAAACTAAATTAAACTCCCAAAAATTAACTTTACTCAGAAATTTAAAAAAAAAAAAAATGACGGTAAAGTAACGTACGGTCGAATTATCTTCGTCACAATTGCAAAATGAGTTGCTTTCGAAACATGCTCTAAGGGAAATATTTTTTTTTCTTCTTTTGGTCTAACAAATCCAATTAGTCCTTAAAGTGATTAAGATTAAAAACGAAGAGAAATTAAAACTTCCAAGATGGAAGAGGAAAAAAACATAATTATGTGGTTGAGGAAAATGTGAGGTAATGCTTTGACAAAATGGTATGGATTTCCGCGAATAGTTCATGTAAAAATATAACAATACTTTTAAATTAATGATATTTACATCAGTGTGGTTGAAAATAAATATTAAAAATGATAATTAACAAATAAACAATTTTTTTTGAAGATTGTTTAAAAAACTTAAAAATACTAGACATCTTTAGGTTTTTAATTAAATTATTTCATATTATCTAAAACAGAAAAATTGGAAGTTAAAATTTTCAATCCCTCAAATGGGCTAAATTCATGTGACGTCACAGTCAAATGATAATGGTAATCATGTGTTTCCACCCAATTAGTTCATAGATTAATAAGCTTTGTTTTTGCCAACTTTTGCTTTTTTTACTTAAACTTTCTTTAAAAATGTTAATATTTGACAGAAATATACATAAATAAACAAAATACACCTGATTTAAAAATACACGCATTATAAATGATTCCCTTTTTAATTTTGAAAAACTTTTAGAAAAATGTTAATATTTGAATATCTTTACCATATTATCAAATTTGAAATTTTATCTAAATTTTATTAGAACAAAAAGTGCACGTCAATTTTGAATTCAAGAGAGAACAAGTGATAGTATTTATTATGTGACCCTTAATGAATTAACCCATTAATATCTAAGCATACATTAAAACCACATTTAAGGCTCTTTTAACTATGATTTAACACTTTTATTATTATTTTTTTTCACGTATCGAAACTGTAACTTCCAAAATTTTTTAAAAATTCAAAAGAAAAAAAAAATGAAAAAAAAAAAAAATTCTTTTTGCATATTTAAATGTGTTTAACGGAACAGAACACAAACAAATTCCTAATATCAGTCCATGAAGCCGAGTTTCTTATCAATCGAAAAACACATTACGTAGGTCATAAAAGAAAAAGACCCAAATGAGAAACCATAATGGAAGAATCCCTAACTCCCTCACATAACATTCACCAAAAACATTACTCTGACACTAATACGGCTGGCTCCTTGTGCTCTTATTACAAACCAAATCGGACGAGCAATGTAAACGTACCACGGAGCATAAACAGACTAGGACACTGAGCATGCATTTTAACCTGTAGTTAAGTAAAGGAATAAGAGTAACGAAAACAAAAATTTTAAAAAAATGGGCAATTTGATATTATCGAGAAAACAGAATTGAAGCCTTTTTACAAAAAGCGTAGAACCGGTTTCTTTTCAAGTTTAGAAACGCATGTCAAACAACCCTTGTGGATGGTACATTTCGACAACGAGAATGTGCTTTCAAGTGGAAAAACTGAATGGAGAAAAAGAAAGAAATGAAAATGCTACAGATGTGCGATAGAAATTCAAAAGAGATTTTCTGAAAGAAGAAATATTTTTTTTGTAGGAGCATCTCTCATCTGAAATAGTTGACGGAACTAACATTCTTCTTAAGGGAAACATTCTGAATGATCGACCCCACCCCCACACCTACAAACTAGATGTTATTTATTTTGGAAAACTTTTCACAGCACTAAATCTGATGCATAAATCATTTTCAAAAACTACTATTAAATTCCAGTTCTTCTAGCATTTGGACATATGCACATGAAAGTTGATGTTATGTAGCACATTTATCAATCAGTATTGGCAATATTTATTTTGCCACTAGTGATTTATAAATTTGCTACAAAAAAAAAAGAAAAGGTTTCTATTTTATTAAAATGTTTCTTTACCTCCCCCCTCTTTTCCCTACAGATATGAAATAACGAGATGCCTATTAAAATTAAGCCCCCTCCCACTCGATATATTTTTCTTTATTGTTGCTTAGTATAAATTTCATTTATGTATTAATAACTGCACATTACGTAACTTTTAAAAATGTACCAAATTGTTACTTACAAGTACTAGGTTTCAGTATATTAGTTCCAGTACACAAGTTCGAATATCCCATCATTTTCAAAACCTATATATTTCTGTATCCTATATCATTTAGAATACATGTGTTCCTTTATCCTATTATTTTATGCATATATATATATTGTTATCCCATTAATTTTGGAATATGTTATAATTAATTTAGGTTTTAGGAAATTTAAAGGTTAATTTTTGAATGCATTTCAATATCCTATTAATTATGAAACAATAACGCAGCGACTACTCTATCTGTAAAATCGTAAGAAAATGTTAAGATATAAAAAAATTGCAAATTTAAATTGTTTACATAGCATATTTAGAAGAGTTACAAGATAAGTCATTACAAGAAAAAAACAAAATAATAGGTTTTTGGATGGAACACATTACAGACGGAATCGATTCCACACACAAATATATATTAATTACTATTACCTATCCCAAGCATATAGTCAGGGATTAATTCTAAATCTAAGAGAGAGCAAGTAATCCTATTTCTCACAAAAAGACATATTTAAGTCCAAAAAATAATTTTAAAAAACTGCCATTGTTTGTTTTCCTAAAAAATTCATAAAATATTACAAACCCTCTACAAAAAGTACACAATGTTTGGTTTAAATTCAAAATAAAAAGGATCCGTCTCTTATCAAGAGATTGAAAAGTGGGGAATACTGCTTAGATTGCTTCTTAAAACAGACAAAAGAATCCCATTTTTCAATTAAACATTAACTTCGAACTTTTTTTTGGAAAAACTTATTTAATACTGAATTTAACAAAAAATCTCCCGAAATAGTTATTATAATTACCTTCAAACATTTTATTTTTCCTAAAATATAAGACATCAAATCATTTCAGAATTTCTAGTACAAAAAGAGAGAAAATACACCATTTTTACCTTATTTTTATTCTTAACTATAGAGTTAAAATTCACTAGCATACACATTGCATAAAATCAGTTTCATACAGCAGGTGTAGCACGGTTTGCAAAATTATTACAGCACACAGTAAATGTTTATCAAACGTATATACTCGTATATTTAAAAAGACTACATTCTTTTCTGACGTTTAGAAAATACTTTGTAACATTCTTTTCTTCGCTGGATTTAATGGTTTAAATATGTTCGATACACGAAAAAAAGTTTGCCTTGGATGAAATTTTAATCCTCCTTTCTTAGAAATTTGCATATTAAATCCTTTTTTGACGAGATGCTGCATTTTTACTGTCTATTTTTCCCATACAAAAGCTTCACGAGATAAAGGTGTACTTTTGGTGAAATGATGGCAAATATTTTAAGATCTTGAGACATTAATTTGTTTTTAGTGATTTTTTTACAGGAAAAAATATTCTTTAAAAAAAATTTTTAAAAGAAAAATAAGCCCCGTGTATGTTTAAAGGCTTTACCACGAAAATATAGTACACGTGTATTAACTTCCAACCACTGGTGATCTTTGGCGAATTTAAATAAATTTTTGTTTGCGCCAGAAAAAGTTGCCAGAACTGGTAAAATCTTTCGCAATAAGTAGCTGTCACGAGGTTAATCGCAAGAACCAAAATGTTAAAAAAATACTTTACAAAAACGCATTTTAATGTTTTTTAATTTAATATTCCAAACTAAAATTTAATTATTTTTGTAAAGATTCATTTGTGAAATATAATACAACGAGTTTAGGTATTTTTGTATTATTCCGTCGACCAATTTCACTGAATCAAAAACCGTCGCCAAGTGCTGCCATAGTTATTATATTCGAACATTCGCGGGAAAGGTTTACGCTCTTGGCTGCATACCAATGCATTTGGCAAGATCTTTTGATTTGACGAAAATGGTTGACGGTATAATACATAAGTACCCGAGTTTTTCGACATTTCAAATATATTTATAGAACATTCATCACAATACTTCCACGAAATCCTCAAGGCATATCACTAAATCCAATCCTGTGTTTACATATAATATATCAACTGGACGAGTATTTAAAATGAACATAACAAATTACGTGATAACGAAACTGAGAAGATAAATTTCGAATATAATTCTAAATGTTAACGAATCAAAAACGTAGAAAAAGAAAAATTTTATAAATACACATTATTTACAAAATAAACCCAGAATACATAAAATCATAAGAACATACAGAATTATAAGAAATTTTTTACGAAATATATATTTATAACCTAAAGAAACCTTGTTAAGAAATTTTAGAGATTGGAATGTAATACATATGCAATGAAAAGGGAAAAAAGCAATCTCTATTACAAAATATTTAGCAATACATTAAAAAAAAACATAATAAAAACCAAGAAAAAAATAATAAACCAATATATGGGATTAACAAAAGAATACTACGAAACATTGATGATCGAACCAAAAATTCTGAAATAAAAACCTAGCAAAAGAACAAGGACGAATACACAATACATAGAATAAAAAAAAGCAATCAATGCTGTGAAATATTTAACAATTCAAGATAAAAAAAATCGTAAAAGAACATGACAAACAGACAATGCGTAGGATCAAAAAGAAATAACCGCTATATTCCTCTTAGAAGGAATCACAACATCATTGTTAGTTGGAATGGGATAATTTGTAACGCAATTGTCGCACATTTCCGATCTCTGGAAATAATGGATAATGACTGGAATAATATCGTTTGCTACGAACACACAAAGAACCGATTAGTCAGGCGTCGAATTAGAAAGAAGAATGCTCCATTTGAATCCCCAATTAGAACGTTCGCTGAGGAATGCTTCCTACTTTCTCTGCGACCATTACCTCAATGGTATAAAATGAGAATATTTTTGATTTGTGTATAACATGCATGAAATTTTTATAAAATGTTATAAAAAATGACCTAAACTTTTTTTTTATGTAAAAATAATCGAAGGCTATTATGAAAGTAGGTAAAGTATCCAGTTAATTTTTTCGTACTTCGCAGAACAAGGATGCATTTTTCAAAATGTTTGGTTTGATTACATAGACATGCAATTCTAATTGTAAAACAATCAGAATGGCACAAAATTTAGTTAACATTAAAAAATAAAGTTTTAATGTTTAATTCAGTGTAAAAAAGTTCAAAATGGCTCACAGAGTAAAATACCAAAAGAAAAAAAAAAACAATTGTGAAATCTTTATTTTACTACTGGAAAACAATAAAAATAAAATACGAAAAACGATACGAAATAATACGAAAACAATAAAAATAAAATCTAATTAACAGTAATAACAGCTAACATTTTTGAAGAAAATTAGTTAAACAACTTTTATATGGTATTAAAATGCATTATTTTTATCAAGTTTTTATGTGCAACTGCTTTTATTTAATTTTTTTTTAATATCGTACGACTAACAGTGATTAATGGGCTCAATTCATGACGGTCACATGATAAAGCAATCACGTGGTCTCCAATGAATTCAAGACTAACGTTTAACGTACTTGCTGTGCTATTTGTAAAACTTAGAAAAAATTTCAATTTTATAATTGGGTAAAAATATTCCAATATTAAGAAGGAAAATTTCATCAAATATTTAAGATTTAAATAAGATTCTTATATTATACGTGTACTATTAAATCAAATGTATTTTATTTACTTAAGAGCGTTATTATTGTTGATAAATATGTACTTTTTAAAAGAAAGTTTCTGCAAGAATAAAGTTGGCAACTGCGAGGCGTTTTAATTGATTGGCTGGAAAGACATGATTGCAGTTATCTGACTATGACTTCACAAGAGCTTAGCTCATTCTGATTATTATTTTATTTTATACTTAATATTTCTTCCAGAACTAGCACAGTTTTCGTTATTTAAATATGTATATTACAGATGTATTCTACAAATGTTTCGTATAATGTGTTTGTCAGTGCTCCGTCATTTTTCTTTCACCCTGCTTTTCTTCTATGACGTATAAAAAATTATATACGATCCATAACATTTGATAAAACATCTATTTATTTTTTTTCGTCTGATACAGGCTAACAGTTAGAAGATGGTGCTTAATGTACAAGTACTGTATTTTTATGTATTCAAAATAAATAAGGAAAAATATATAGTTTTTAGTTTTTCGCTCGTGTAAAACGGATTCTTTTTTTCATGTCTAATTTGCTCTCAGTGATGCAATAAAAAATACCCCCATTTTAGTTAAATTAGGTATGCATTAATTAAGGTTGAAAAGAGAGTGCCGATTTACACACAGGAAAATAATTAATATTAAAATTGTGAGAGAATCTCTTGTCATCCTGAAAATTTATTAATAGTAGTAAAGTCATTAATTTCAAGTAGTCAAACGACACGCTACGTTAATTCCTGATGATTCAGATTACTCTAAATAAGGATATCATTATCTGTACAGAATAAAAATTATAACTATATGTCAGGTGAGATAATTTAAAATTTGTCTTAGATTTAATAGATTTAAAAGCAAACAACAAACTGAACCCAGTGATGTGAACCGATTCACATATTTGCCTCTCTTTTTACAAATATGTATATAATAGACGATGGAAAAAAGAATAACTAGAGTTTAAAATGTACAACAGAAACGTTTACAAGTTTTTCTTTTCTAACAAGCTTATTAAAATGTTCGCTTATTGCCAGTATTATCAATTAAGTAAGAAAAAGTCGAGTATTATTTTTGAACGAATATTTTCATGCCAATTTATTTTTGAAGTAAATTTAGAACGGATCCAGGAACTGAACAATTGCGATAACGACTAGCAATTCATTCTCTTGTATCTATGCATCATGTTTCGCATATAAATTTCATCCAATTATTTGCTTTAATTTTTAATATTCCGCTTTTCCCACATGGAAACAAAACTAAAAGTGTTTCTAAGATATATTTCCATCTAAATTAATTCTAAACACAATATTTAGTTTTTTATTAGTTATAATGTACTTTGATGAGTTCTAATTTTAATAACAGTTACAACAATATATATATTAAAACATAAAACATACATCGATTTATTAAAGATATCTATATTTTTAAGATTATTTATATTACTAAGCACTTGAAAATTTAATCTTCTAGCAATTAAAGATGGAACATACTAATAATCAGAGTCTAGTTCCAATATAAGGCTTTTCCAAAGATGGATAAAAAAAAAAAAAAAAAAAAAAAAAAAAAA
>BMAV01002757.1:138643-186331 GCA_019973955.1 Trichonephila inaurata madagascariensis
AATAATTAGTTTTTTACTGTATTTTGTTCCCGAAAATCGACAAAATCAAAAGGAGCATAAAACAAGAATGGAGAACTTTCGAACCCCCACCCCCTCCCACCCTTGAAAAATTCCTGAGTGCGCTACTGAATGCATGTATATATAAATCTCTCCCCATTATAAACTCTAACCTCGTTAAAATAGACTTCAACGATTGTAACGAAATACCCCTTTCGAATAATATTGCTTGTAAAATGAGAAGCGGTGCACATTTTAGGATGAACATCATTAAAATAGAACGAAATACTTAAAAGACAGTTGAGGTGTTTCATTTGCTTCTTTTTTGTAATTATACGACTTGACTAGCCAATAAGAATAGCAAAACCGATTAAAACATTCGTAAGAGATCATAAATATACTTTTGAAGATCTTTAATGAAAATTATATAGGGTGTTTTAAGAAGGGGGGAAGGTAGGAGGAAATTAAAACTTTTACTTAAAAAAGTTTCCAATGCTTTGTTTTCAACAATATTTTAGAAAAATTACCATTGTTTTTTTTAATTAAATATTTCATACTTTATAAAATATTTAAAACTTATCATTTGTTAAAAAAAAATGATATCGCTCAAAATTTTCGGTCGAGACATTTTGTAATTTTATTTGAAAAATAATCTCGCTCTGTTAAAAATGCACAAAATTCGATTCACTCAATTTTAAACACGTATATTTTTATACGACCCCCCTCACCTCTAAATATGATTTTTTGGAGAAAAGTAAGCACGCATATACACACTTTCGAATGGATCAATTTTACCCTTATTTAAATTTTTCACCATATTTTACGCCAAGACCATAATAAATTTCACGCTGTTCACCTGACAGGAAAAAATATCAAAATGCATCACTTCCTATACCACACCCGATTGCATAATCCTAAATATCATCCAAAAGCACAAAGGTATAACCTCGATTCATTTCTTTGATATTCAACCAAGAGTAAATAGTTGACCATAAAATCACACCAAAACAAAATGTTTCCAAATCGATTACTTTCTTTTTATTATTTATTTCGAAAAGTCAAACGTTTTTATTTTTACATCGGAAGAAATATGTTCGAAAATTGTCTCGTAGCGACATCTAGCGTTGAATAGACGTATACGCAGAAGAACGGATATGACAGTTTTCCTCAATGGAAGATAACTAACACAGGTCAAAATAAAACTCCAGTTCCGCCTCATTGACACTTTCAAGAACTTGAAAAAAAAAGAATTCGGTTCTTTTTAAATGACTGCTCTTTCGGAGAGTTCACGCTACAGCAGAATTGTCTTTCTTATTTTCTAGGAAGGGTGAAAACAGAACAGACAAAACGCGTGGCCAGTTCATTTGATACGAAAAAATAAATAGTACTACTAATAGTAAATACGTTCTGAACAAATAAAAGATTTAAAACTGGTATTTTAAAGAGTATGGAAATAAGCTTCATCATAGTTCCAGAAAAAATTAAATGAATCATTTTACTGTCTTTCATTTTGTTGGCACAAGAAATAATAATAAACTTGCAGATAAGAAAATTGGATTAAAAAAAGAACACTCCATTTAAACCTTTGAAAGGTCGAATGAAAATAAGCCTAAGCTTAGAAATTGGCTTGAGTCGTTTATGATTCAAATGAATAGCTTTGTAAACATTACCAAGAATAAAATCTTAAAAACTATTTAATGAGTCTAAGACACGATACATTATCAATATAGTAGAACAACTTTCACGAATTAAAGTCACCATCGTCCTACAATTCTCATCATTAGCTGCAAAATGAAATTAAAGAAATTAGTTCGAAATTAAACTAGTTTGTAAAGGAAGGGCTGTATTAGAAGAAAATTCTCTTGAAAAAGTTTGTAAAAATGAGTGAATCACTAACTAGTGTAAAAGCAACCAATAAAATTTCGTAGATTATATTTTAAAAAACAATAAAAGACAAAGAATGGAAGATAACGTTAAAAAAAGAAAGTGACGAAGAATGTTATTCAAAAACGATTCAAAAGGCATGGAATTCCAACAAAGAGCTTAAATATTAAAAATATTTTGACTACTCCAACAATTGGCTCCTACATAAAGGAGGGCGGGGTGGAATTCTTGAATTCAAGAAATAGATGTAGGGTGATCTGCAATGCTTACAACGAATAATATAGTTTTGACTTTCAGAAATACAAGGCAAGTAAGTGCTTTTATCAAAATAACGATCAAATAAATCATATTATCTTTGCAAAAAATAAATAAATAAATAAAATAATTACACAAGAAATAATCGTTTTAAACAATTTTTAACTAACTAGGTTGAGCTGATTTTTTTAATAAACCAGATCTTACATCTTAAGTGTAATAATTTTAATTACTTTTATGAAGCCTGCTCGCAATATTAATATTCACAACATTAAAGATTACATGGCGACAACTAAAGACTATCTCGTGGTCTTAATGGTACTCGTATTGATATATTTTTTTGATAGTAAAGAAATTGTTAAATGAGTTACATATCGTTAAAATTAGTTTCAACAAAGCTACAAATATACAAAGAATAAAAGAAAGATCATTTATTTGTTTATATTAACATCACCTTAGCTCAACAGAATGGGTTATTAGTACTTAACTTCAAGTGACGATCATAACACGAGATCGGTACCTCACTAAAGAATGTCATTGCATAGTATAAAAAGATTATGACCCGAACTTGAAAAACGTTCAGATATAAAAATGCTTTAATTTTAATATATTCCGATTTCACTAACGTACAAAACAGCGTTTTTCAACCTTTTCAATTCGTATACCACTTGATCTATCATCCCTGTTCTACGAGAACTCCACTTCCATTATGTACAGTTAGTAACAATTTACATGTAAACAGTAATAAAACTATACCGAGACAATTTTATTTTTACCAAAGATACAAAATTAGTACAATGGTAATTGCTAAAATTTAATTAAACTAAAAAATAAAACTATATTTAATGGGAAATGAGATTTTTTTTTGGAAAGACCCATTAGTTTGAAACCCAAATGAGATGATAAATAGTCTCAAATCTGAACTTATATGGGAAAATCTATTCTTGTACTTATTTTTTAAAAGTAGGGCGAGAAGCCCCCCCCCCCTCTACTGCTGCGGCGTTTTGCACACAGTGACAGAATAGTGATTGTGTTATTGAATAGTTCAGGATATTCCTCTTTCAATGTAGTCCGGGAAAATATGAGGGATTCCTTTTCAAATTCCACCTTAAGTAAAAAATCCATTTTTTGTTCAATCAACATAACTTTTTTCGAACTGATAAAAATACATGTCGACAATATTTTTCAGAGAGTCATATACAGTGTTTCAAAAACTCTCTGTAGTTCTCAATACATAACTTCCAAGACTCTACTCTTTTTCACGGAAGACTATTCTGTCGGTAACTTGGAATATTGTTACTGCATTGTTCTAACTGACAGAGCTTTGTGAAGAGCCTTTCATCATTGAATTTTAAATCAAAGTAGAAAGCATGATGAAGTACAACAAACACACAAAGAACGCTTTGACTTCACGCCTAAATTCAAAAGAGAAGGGGAAAAAAACATAAGAACTTTACTCGAGAAAGCCAGCGAACTTAAGTTTGAAGGAGTTTTGTAACTATTGGCCATCCATTGATTAAAAGATGAGTGAGTGAGAGTTATACTAATGCCGCACGAAAAAGCTGCGCAAGGGCTATTGGCGACAAACCCTGTAATTTTGAGCCACGGTCAAATGACGAGGATGACACTTGAGTTTGCATCTCCCTCTCTTAACGTGCGGCGGCCCCCTCTGCACGGTGGGTGACAAACAGATGAGAACAGTCTTTAAATCCTGTGAATGAATTCTCCTCTGATGATTTGATTTTCTTCTTTTTTTATGGCGCAATGACCAATTTAGATCATAATGCGCCAAGAGAGACAATAAGAACAATAAAATTTGAACAAAGTTCATTTTGTAACATAGGTCTCTGGTCTGGAAGGGAAAAGAAGAAATGGGATGACAAGAAAGAGGGTTGAAAATAGAGAAGGATCACTAGGGTACCCCGGGTTCGTGAAGCCCGTGTTTATCAAAGACAGTAAACCCCTTGGGAAAAGGAAAAGATCACTAGGGTACCTCGGTATTGTGACACCCATACTCACCTAAAGAAGGTGAGCCCCTTGAGGGCCTCCTTTGATGAAATTGATCACTTTTACAGAATCACCGAAAACATCTCTCATACCAGTGAGCAGGGCCTTCGATGCTAGAACTGGTCGATGGATGCAACAATGTGACAATTTAACCAACTGCTTTGACTCTTCCGAGAAGACCAGAGAAGCAACCCGACCTAGTGAGTGAGTGAATATTAACGTCGCACTGTTTAGCTACACGAGGGCTTTTGGCGACGGACTTCGTCATTTTGAACCATGGTCAAGTGACGAGGACGACGCCTAAGTTGGCACCCCCTTCTCCTAACTTACACACTACAGCAACGGGAGGACGTCTGAGCTCACAACACATTTAACGTGCATCGCTCTCCTACACGGCGGGTCTTTAGTGGTACTGGGCATGACACGCCAGCAACGATCCGATAACTTGACCACTAGGCTACCGCGGCCACGCAACCCGACATAGACTCGACACTGTCAGTAAGTGAATCATAACACTATTCCCTTTTTTTTATTTATTAAAGTAGGAATCCATATTACGAAAAATATCAGCCCCTGTCAGGAAGAACAAGACAAAAAACAAAAGCAAAATCTACAAATTTATTTCCCTCCTTTCGAGTACCTTACAACAATTATCAAAACAGCAAATAGAGATGCTACAAAAGAGAGCAGCACACATTTCAACGAATTGCTCATTTTTATCTGAATTGGTCCCATTTTGTTCCTAGTGTTAGGTGTATTCCTTTAATGGCCTCCTGTACTGCAATGATAAATGGCCTTTCATATTACACGTTAAATGAAGAAATTGCACATTTATGGAATGCTTTTTTAAATTTTAAAAGTACGCAGTTAAATAAACAGTTACACGCGTTACAAAGTCAAGAATTTATATGAAACTCGGAATATCTTTCTTTAAATATGTTCCGCATTATGTTCTAGCTTTTTCGACGTGAGGCGAAAGCAGCCACAATAAATTTTCACACTTAACTCTGAGCAAGTGTTTATTAAAATTGCACTCAAAGCAGGCCGAAGGGGCTATTGGCAACGGACCTCACAATTTTGAGCCACGGTCAAGTGACGAAGATGACACCTGAGCCGCCGGCATCCACGTTTCTAACTTCCACACAAACACGAGTGAACCACGTTCATCAGCCTCTCTACGCGGCAGGTCTTCAGTGGCATCTGGACTCGAACCCGCGACTCGACAATGCCAACCACGAAGTCGCAACCGTCGTGAACATTAGGGTATACACAGGGGCCACACAAAACTCTTGTGGCTCAGATTGATTAAAAATGCAGAAGCTTTAATCATTTAACACGACAGCCTTCGGTGAAATTAGAATTCGAACACATGACCCGCTGGTCACGAAATTTTTTCTGATAGCTCTAGAACTTACCAACAGCGAAAAAGGTTTTTGAAAAATGTTGAAATGTAGGGGTAATGCTGTAGGGTAGTGAAACTGTTGAAAATATTTTAAGTAATAAAAGTTTCGATGAATGAAAATAATCGTTAAACGTAGTGAAAAAATTGGAATCCTTTTAAAAAATATATAAATATGTCAAAATATTTCAATTATAATATATTATATTATAAACGACTAAATCAGTTGTTGTTTCTTTTGCAACTGTTCTCAACTGCGTCAGATCCAGGCCCACCGAATTCATCATGGTAAGGGGCTAGGTGTACGCTTGTCGTTGGCCGTAGCCTTGAGCACCAAACTGGTGACAGTACGATTTAGCTCGGTTCCACCCCAATTTTGAGGAAGAACACCCTGAGGGGAGGGGGCTTCCCACTTCTCTTCCCCTTTCACCAACCTCACGAGAGGACTTGCGGCTCGACGGAGTCCATGCCGCAAAGCCACTATACATTTACAAACATCCATGCCTTCTCCGGGATTCGAACCCAGATCCCACGGCATAACAGTCAGCGTCGCTAACCACTATACCGGATGGATGACGACTAAATCAGTAATTCTTAGCAGTAAGCGTACACCAAGCGGGGGCGGGCGGGTTTAATCTTCCCTTCATAGACCAACAGATTTTTAATTTTTGTCATAGAAGACCCATCAGTGCTTTTGTCAATGAGTTTTTTTTAGAATTTTACCTTTCCAACCCTATAAAAAAAGTCTGTGTACGCCAATGGCTCTTAAACTTTTATCTTCCATATATCCTTTTAAGGCACAACCTTTTCAAAGCATTACTCCGGCCATGATTAAAAGTTCTGAAGAGTACCTGACATAATACGGAGTCTCTAAAGAGAGTTTGGATTCTCGCCTCCTCCTTTTCTTTGTATTGGAAATTTATGCCTGCAGTTAAAACTTGTTTATTGATCTGCCTTTCGTTATTGGATGGTTCTTAAATTGAATAGCACCATCTGTTTCGCACGCTTATTTTTATTTTTAAAAAATAAAAATCTTAATTTAAACGATTCATCAGAATTTTTTTGGATATATTTATTATAAAACACTGGAGATATTCACCTCCCTGCTCATTTTTGCACACTACATAAGTAGAGCGAGAATCTTTTGTTTCACCTAGTGAGCAAAGAAGTTATGCTTGCTTAGTATTAAAAATACATACTAATGCTCTTTAGCAAATAAATAACAATATTTTAAAATTCTCGAGAATTCTGAGAATGGTCCAAATAAATAAACAAAAATAATAATAATAGTAGGGCTAATTTTTGGTACACGTAAAGATATTTAAAAAGAGAGAATTAACTCGGGTGAAAATATTAATTCTAAAAAATATGCAACGTCCATAAGACAATAAAGCATGCCTTGAAATTGAATTATCGCTTTACTATGCGTTGACATTAAAGTAAAACAAATATAAATAGAATTTCTGTTAACGAAATTATTAGATGTAGTTAACTCGAATGATTAATTATGTCAACAATCGATAAAACAGCGCTGCTAACTTATAATTCTGCATTTGACTTTAATTAGACAGGCGAAAATCGAATATTTACACAGACCTAGTTAAGATTTCGAATAAGTCAAACATTTCCAGACGCAAGATCTTGAAATAAACCCCAAATTAAATATATATATATATATACACTAACCATTACCTACCCGCTTCGCTGAGTTTTTCATTTTAGCGTATGACTACATACCGTTTTAAAATTATTTTTATCTAAGTAGTCGTATTCAGCTTTTAATGTATTAAAAAAATATTCCTACAGATTTTGCATCTTGATTTAAAAAGGAAAGAACTTGAATTTCTAAAATGGAAGTATATTTATCTTTTAACACCCCGTAGTCTCCTCCCCCAAACAATTTTAGTGGACATCTACTCAACAAGATAAACATACTTGCGAAATTTCAAGTTTAAGTCTTAATGGTTTAAAAACGGACATTTCTTTATCAATATGATCCCCCCCCCCCCACACACCTACCTTGAAAAAACCCGTTCTTAGCAGATTTGAGCTCAACAAAATAAACATGCATATTAAATTTCATTTCTGTAGGTCTGTAGTTCGAAAACGCGCTGGAATTTTTTTTTTTATGTAGACGTCCCAGTAACTCCCCATATGAGTCAATTTCCGAAAAATCCGTTCTTAGATTATCTTGATTCAACAAAAGAAATATGTTTTTACCAAATTTCAAGTATATGGGTCTAATTGTTCAAACACATGAATTTTTTTTAATCTATAATCCCCCCTCCCCCGCTTAACTTCTCGCAACCTGTCTTGGGAGTGGATTAACGCGAAGCGGATGTCTACACAACAAAAGAAACATACTTACGGAGTTTTAAGTAAGAGGGCGTAATAGTTAAAAAAAATAGGAATATTTATTTATATCGTCTCTTACCCCTCTTTTGGGGTGTCGACATTCGCAAAACCCATTCTTAGCGGATCTCTACTCCATGAATGGAACGTGCCTGCCAAATTTCAAGTCCGTAGGTCAAATAGTTCCGGAGATACCGTGATGAGTGAGTTGCTTTCTCCTTTATACACGGATATATATTATTTGATTGAGCTACTTATAAGCAACACATTTGTTTTATAATTTTATGCAAATAAAACATTTTTAGCAGTTACTTCTTAACTCATCATTATTCCCATCTCTCATAACTTAACTCAGTGGCGCGACAGCCCATGAGGGCCAAGACCTACCATGCCCAACTCAGTATACGCGACCTTGGGCCCTGAGGTGCACGAGCAAATGTTCCGGTCAGGTGGTCAGTCTGAAGCGAAACCCCCAGTGTTAAGTTCCCAAGCAAGCTTGGTACTCATTTTATTGGCCTACTGACGGGATGAAAGGCTGAGTCAACCTTGCCCAGCCCGGGGTTTGAATCTCGGACCTGTGGTATGGAAACACGGTGCACTAACCACTCAACCACTGGGCTTCTCCCATCTCTCACATTTTTCTAAAATTCAATAATATTTTTCATTGTATAGTTATTCTTTCAAAGATATTTATAAAAATTGAACTTTATTACCAATAAAGAAGTTTGCAAAATAATTAATTTAAAGTACACTTATAGTTTCAAATAATACAAATGTACATTTTAAGGGTTTTTAATAACAACTAAAAAAAAACTTCTTTTTACTATTAATTGATTAAATTTCCTAATAAACAATGCTGATTCATTGCTCATAAGTGCTTTATTCTTCTTCTTCTCATCTTTACACCTAGAGCCATCTTTCTTTGCATCATTTCACTCAAAGTATTTTTGTTTGATAAACACTTGCAGAGCTTTGTCTCAGACACACATGATTGAAATTTAAATTTGGTGGATTGTCTCAGTCTACTAGACAGATAATAATATCTGTCTAGGGAAAATACGTTTTTGATGTAATTATTTTTAATGGCCTTCATCATGCCACCATCTTGGTACGATTTTACATCATTTATTTTGAAAATAATCAGCAGAAGAATATTTTAACACTTGCTTTTGAAAATTGTTATTCAGTTTAAAATATTTTCTTTTACAACTTTAGCTTATCTTAAATATTTGTAATATATCTTATTTTTTAATTAACTTTATTTATTCCATATTTTCATTAAATTGTCTCATCAGTCTTTAATTTAAAAAAAAAAAAAGAATTTTAGGAAAACAGAAAAAATATTTCTAACATTTTTCTCCAAGAGGAACATGTTATATATCCCCTACCTCCTCTAACTCATGCCTAAATACAGCAAAGAAGTTGTTGAAGTTAAGTTTTTTTCATTAGAAAAATTATTATTTTACATATTTCCCGGGGAAAAAAAATCTTAAAATTTTACTATGACTAAAATCAAAATATGATTTTAGCAATCTTAATAATAAGCAATAATGATTCTAATAAATAACCTTATATAAGCAAAATTTTTAAGGCATCTACTTAGAGCAGCCAAAAAAAAAAAAAACCCATAAATGTGTCACGCTTAAATGGAAATAGCATCTGAAATTAAAATTTTATGTGGAAGATAATGTGATTAATTCAGGTATTAGGTGCTACAATTTAGACTGACTGCTAATAATCCTAATTTTTTAGATTAGGAAACAGAACACAGAGTAAGAAGTTGCAATATCAGTAATTTTTTAAAAAATGAGTATTAGCTTAAAAAAAGATGCCTTTAGTTAATGCCTTTCCACCCACCCACCCCCGCTTCTTTTTCTATACATTATTTACTGCAGAAATTATCAATAGATTCATTGCTTTTAGATTTAAATAATAAGGTATGGAAATTCAGTATTTTAAACAATACTTTATGACAAAATATTGATTTAACCGATTTGATTGATAACTTTCTTTATGAATAATAATGTAATATGAATAGCTTTTTATTTTTTTCCCCAAAAGATTTGATTAAAAATATTTTACAGAATGAAAGCTCATTTGGAGAAAATTTTGATTCAATGATACAATTATAATAAATAACCCTTAACATTAAATTGAACACAGGCATGAAAATTAAGAGAAAGGATTTAATTTAAATAATTGTTAAGGAAAAAATATTTAATCTTAACACATTATTTGTTTCTGAAGAAATACTGTATTGAAAATAAAGTTAATTTTACTATTAATATCAAAACATTATTCATTTTGTTAATCTGTAAAATAATTCTCATGCAAGTGTGTTGTGCTAAACCTAATAATTTAAATAGATAAAATGTCATATAAACTTATATATATATATTCTCAATGAGAGATGATAAGGATTTGGGTATAAAAGATTTTAAAAAAATTGATAAAATTTCAACATAAACTATAAAAATAGTAGATTGAGGATAGCCTTATGGGGTTAGAACAGGGGTGTAGCTACTGCCGTATCAATGATATGGGGCCCCAAAATGTGCACATTCTGACACAAAAAGGGGCCCCCAAGGAATTTTGATACAGGGCCCACTCAGGACAAGCTACCCTAGTGGGTTAGAACCAGTCTTATGGCTAATTCTTAATCTCTTCCATTTATATTATTGAGTAAAATCCTAAGGGATATCAGGGATAGATGTTCTGAATTCCTTACAAATAAAAAAGTTACATAAAAATAAAATCATTCACAAATTCTTAGATTATAGATTAAAATCAAAGAACAACAAACCAGTTGTAGCCTGATTCTGTGATCTAAATACAATTTTAAAACTTGAAATATATATAGCTTTAGTAGCTTACAATACTAATTATTATGTAATTGTGTGAAAATATCAGACCCTTCCTGGAAGTTATTTAACAATGAATTTCAATTAGTTCCTCATTTATGTTTCTACTTATGTACTGAACAATGACGTAGCTAGCTTTAAAGGGGCCCTGTACCAAAACTCATTTAGGGTCCTTTTTTAGATATGAGAGCTCTGTTATTGGGACTATAATTACACATTTTGGGGCCCTGTATCATTGACATGGTGGCAGCTACGCCTCTGGTACTGAAACCATTCATTAATACCTAACATAACCATTCTGTTACCTATTCATCATTTAAGGCCCAGTGGTCGAGTGGTAGCATATCGCGCTTCCCCACCACAGGTTCGGGTTCTATTTCCGGGCTGAGCAAGGTTGACCCAGCCTTTCATTCCTACTGCAGTGGGTCGATAAATGTATACCAAGCTTGCTTTGGGACTTAAACACTGGGGGTTTCGCTTCAGACTGACCACCCGATTGGGACATCTTCTCATGCACCTCATCGCCCAATGGTCACATATACTGGGATGGGCACAGTAGGCCCTTGCCCCGACGGGTTGTTGCGACACTGAGTTTGAGTTTTATTCATCATATATTTATGAGATAATATGCCTTTTCCCTTCCCTATTTTTCACACTTTAAATTCTTCACTGAAAACATATTACTTATTTTAAAAAAATATATAAGATATAATTAAGGACTTTAATTTCTAACCTACTAGCTGGAAAATCCAGTGATGGATTTAGGCCTAGGCCTTGGACTAGAGCGCCAAAATTTTTGAAGCCTCAAAAATTTAAAATCGATTTTGTTTTTTATCAACTATAATACTGAATTTTAATCCATCTTTTCTTGCTTTGAAAACCTCAAGATGTCAATAAAGATGATAATAAATTAATTCTTACATTCGCGTGATTTATGGGATAACTGATCAAATATAGATATCACTTTATTTATCATCCTAGTACTCCTGCAACAAACTGTTCTGGAGAATTACTGTTTTCTACCTTGAAAAGAGTGAAAAATTATTTACGTGCAGGTATGAAGCAAAATAGGCTCAATGCACTTGCATTATTAAGCATTGAAGCACAATTAGTTCAAGAAGCGAAGTATTAGGATGTTATTAATGCCTTTGCATGGATGAAAGCAAGAAACAAATATATTATAAATATATTATATGATTAATTAGATAGATATGATTTATTTCTTAATTTAAAGCAATTTATTCTAAGCTATATGTTTAGTTATTATACCAGAAAATATATATATTTAACTCATACCTAAATTCAATATCTAAATTTAATTCAAATCCATTTTTATGCTATTCATATTATTATTATATACATGGGCATTGAATTAACTTGGGTCTAGGGCGCCATCAAACCTAAATCCGTCACTGGGAAAATCTGTATTTTAAGAAAGGTGCTTACCTCAATGTCATTATATTCTTCAATGGAACAAATGTCAGGAACCTCTGCAATTGAAAGAGCATCTTCGGAGTGGCTGGCCTCGGGGTCTGGATCCATCACACTGAGACTGATCACGCATCAAAAGTCACTGTCAAGCTCTAGTACTGTCCAGTTCCATTGGCTCTCTTTGGAAGCATTCATTCACAAGTGTGCATAGTAATTTCACAGTGCATTACAGTAAACTACAAACAAGAACATAAAAGGAAATTTCACTGTAGTTGCATGTCCTCAGAAATTTAGAATAAAATATACAACAATAGTAAAAATGTTAACAAATTTATAACAGAACAGACACAGATAATTAATCAATATACAGCAAAGACGGCAACTTTAAACGAAAAAGCAAATGAGAGAACTGATGATAAAATAAAAAAAAAAACGATGAAGAATGATGAAAGAGATAAAATAAATATAGCACTTATCACTTCATCAAATTTTAAGTGGCGTGAAAGTAATTTTGTAACATAATCAGTGATTATGCTTATTTAAAATAAACTGTGAAGATATTGAAAGTGAATTTTGAAGATTTTGATTTTACTTTTATGTAGTATTTATTTAAATAGAGAAGACAAAAAGAGAAATATGTGATTAACATACATTTACTAAATTTAAAATTTAATTTTTCACAGGAAATAACTTTATTTAATTTTTAAATTTATGAGAGCATTTTTTTTTTTTTTATTTGTTAAGATCAATTAAAAAAAGCAATTATAACTTTTTTAAAAATTGATAATATCACAAAAAAGAATTATAACTAAGAAAATGTACTACTTGAACCTACTTGAATTCTCAAAGAAAAATAACTTACATTTCATATTTTTAAATGTACCTACATTCATATTATGAAGTTTTAAGCAGAAATAATAATAAAACCCCCTTTTTTTCCCAGATGGTACTAAATAATATATTATGGAATTAATTTCAAATAGCTTAAAAGAAAAAAAATTCAAACTTTTTTTTATACATAATTTTATTTTGATTAACACTACTTTATAAACTTATATCAATCAAATTTGTTTTTAAAGAAAATGGATACAAATAAAATCTGACTATTTTTTCCCCCACCAAAAAATATCACATTTTGATAACCATGGCTTATAATATAACATTTATAATAACCATCAAACTTTTTCATAATTTTTGACCATGCAATAAATAAATGCAAAACAGAAAAAACAATGCTGTTTGAACTAAAATCTAAATGAATCAATTTTTAAATTTTGGATCTATAATAAAAACCTCAAACTATTTTAAGTATCAGTTTTTCTTTAAAAATGTCACTTGATAAAAAATTTAAGAAATGCAGAGAAATTAATAAGACCTAAGAAACAATACATAATTTTTAAAAAAAAAATATTCCAACAAACAATGTTATTTGAGTGATCAGATATGTCTTTTGTATATATATCCAATTTCATTTATTAAATAAATTAAGCAGTCTTGAAATATAATAGGACATACAAAAATGACTTTCAAACACTAATTCTTTAAAAGTACAGAATTTGATTAATTTGCACAAGGAATAATTTTTTAGGATTTTTAATATTTTTGCTATATAAGAAAGTATAGATAAACCACTTAAACAGAATGCACCAAAATAGAGAAAAAGTATTAAACTGTATTAAAAGAATTGTTCTGAATCATAGCATTACAACATATTACTATAAAAATGTATTCACAGGCACATCAAAAACAAATATATCTTATTAAATAATATAACAATGCTCACCATTTCAATTAATATTTGATTAATTAAGTAATTGATTTGTTTTAAAAATGTTAGGTTGTAATTCAGATACTTAGTTTTTTAAGATTAATAAAAACACAGCTTTTTCTCTTTATTTCATCATTTGTAACTTTTGGAAAGATCAGTTGATGGTTCATTATACACATTCTATAATTATGAATTACTTAATAAATTGTGGAGTTAAAAATTAAGTGCCACATAGTCAAACAAAGTATAATGTAATATTGTTTATTAAGCTACATGCATTTAGAAATTAGTCACAGCAACAAATTACTGATTCCTAACGATTAAATGAAAATGTTATTCAAGATCCAATCGAATGTGATTATTAAATGATAATACAATTATAAAATAATTCTGATGGTAAACATAAATAAAATAATCAATTTTTACTAAACTCTTAGCTATTTCCAAGCCGACAACGTTACATTTAATAAATGTTCAAATTAATAATAAAAAATAGGTAATAAAAATATTCTAGAATAAAAAAAACAACCTTTTTTCGGTAATCGCAATGCAAGAAAAATTGTACGAATAATATTTAGAGGAAATAATTTAAAAATAAAAGTAGTTATGGGATCGTTTGATAGGTCAAGCATATAGACACCGGTACTTACACTGATTACAGATCCATAAAATAAGAATCTACATAATTTTCATGAGGTCCTGAATCATAGAAATACAATTAAATTTCTTTTCATCACATAATCCTGAGGCTTAAAAATTATTTAAAAATTTAATTTATATTTTACACTATAGACTGCTTGACAAACACCACCAAGTTCATGATCTGCTGTCTCTTTTCGCAAACTCGAGTTGAGAGATACAGACAACAAACAAGTGGGAAAAATCATCAAACTAGTGGCTATACTCTTAGAGCACTATAACTGTTTCTTAATATCATTAGAATATATTATTTAGCTTGAAAAAGCAAATGTAATTCAATGAGAACTAAAAATCTTTTTTAAAAAATTGGAAATAAGGGGGTTTTAAAGCAATATGTTATGTAGTTTCTCACACATATTGGTGAAAGTAAAGTTTTAAAAATACTCTCTTTTCATGAAAAATTGTTGCATATTTCTGAATATTTCTCACATTTATAACCTTTTTGTTTTGCTAAACATATGATATTCTTAGAAATATTGTTTCTAGATCGTACAATAAGATTCAGCCTAGAATTAAATACTTTTAATAAAAATTCTTTAAATTCAAAATAAACTGCATATATTTCATGAATGATCTTTACAAATACCCTTATGATTTGAAATAATTCTTTTCGAATGCAGAGAAAATTTTTTTTTGGAACGGCCTTTATTGAACAGTTTCTTTTAAAATACAGCATTGAAACATTTCACCTGCCTTGTATTGATCGTCTGTTAAATAACGCTGGTTTTGTTATTTGCGCATAAAGTGTAGCGGTATGAAACCGAATCTAAATACTACAAAGTAACAATGTTCTCGGCTCCTAATTTCGGTATATATTTTCCGATTTCGTATGTATTTCTTTATTAATTTATTTGTTCATAGTTTCGACGTTCCGCTTCGAAATGAAGACGAGAAAAATCTTGCGCTATAGAGTTCTGTTTTCAGTTTTTCAAAAAGTGTAAAATTTACGGCACCTGCTGTTACTATCGTTACTAGGTACCTTGATTTTCTACCTGTTTCAATGTCCAATTCTCTGAGTATTATATTCTGATATTTTAAGTGAAAAACTTCATCTAAAAATTCATGATGGTTTTTTTTTTAAATCTTAAATCCTAAAATGTCATTTATTTATATTTTTATTATCTGAAACAACCTCTTAGTTTTTTTTTTAAAAGATCTAATCTTAAAAAATATTTAGCATGTTTTTTTACACTTTATAAAAAAAATTCAAAAACAGAAAAAAAAATTTTTATTTGAGCGAATATTTTATTTTGATTTTCTGATTTTTAAATTTTGAATCAATGTACAAGTGCAAACAGAAAATATACTGATTTATGATTTTGATTAAACTTCTTAGCTACGAATTCGATTATTTTTCAATTCATTAGTATGTTTTCCAAAAGTTGACTATAATTCTATTATAATTCATTGCATATATATTTAAATAAAGTTATTTTGAGGAAAAAAACTCATTTTTAACTCAATTATTTTGGATATTCTCCTTCAACACAGACTTCTATAATGTATTATTGATATGAATTTTTATGAAATATTTATTATACTTGTTTTGGTATTATTCGGTTAGCCATGCACAGGCAATGGTACAGGGACCTTGAAGCTAAACTCATAGAAAACATGCTAAATTCTGGCCTATATTGTTTACTAATATTATAAAATTATTGATATGGGCTAGAAATGAAATATCTCAACCACTTCCCATGTTTCTGTTTAGTTTTCAGCAATTCATTAAAATAAGTAGTAATTGGCAGTAAATATATAATTCATTGGTACATATTTTTTGTGACATTGCCAAAAACACAAATATGACACAATTTATGCTGAATAACCAAACACTAACCTTTTATTTTAGTATTGTTAATTCTGTTGATACTTTTTTACATTGTATTATACTTTTTCTTTTTATTTCCATCTATTTATAAAATTCATAATCCATCAAGTTAATATAATTTATTATATGAAAATGTGTGATTTTTTCTATGGATGTAAAGCCATATAACTTATTTTTATTTACTTTTATATTACAGTTTGTGAAATGAAGATAATCATTGTTCGCCAGTTGTTGCCAACTGTTTTAGTTAAACTCTTCAGTCACTTTACATTTGGACATGAAATGTCATAGGCATAGTTGTTTCATGGTATGCAATATTTAATCAGTTAATTTTAGTAATGTAATTTTTTTATGTGATAAAAATATATTATGAAGGTCATATGAGTATGTAAGTAATAAAGACTTAAAAATTGATCCCTTAAAAACCCTTTTAAAACCAAGCTATTGAAAATGAGCTAAAAGGTGCTTAAAGGACTTTGACTTTTTAAAATTGTCTAAAAATGGTTGAATATAGTAAATAAAGTTTTACGTTCGGTTCATAACTCTTACTGTTCTAGAGGGGAAAATATTGATCTAGACTTTAAATATACATTTTTAGATATCTATTTATCTGATTGTGTGCCTTCACTTTTTCTACAAGATATTTAAGTGCAATTTAAAATCTTTAAAAGTGTGTGCATTTTCAAAAATTGGTATTTATGAAGCACTTATTAATATTAATTCGTACTTGTTTTAAGTTTCTGCTAAATAATCATACATATACAGAATTTTTACCCGAGTTCAGTAATGCTTTGGTACTTTAATCAACCAAACCTTTTATCAGTTATGTTTGGTACCAAATGCCTTTGGCGAATTTCAAAAAAAAATTTTCTCCAAAAGATTAAATAGAAACATCAAACTCATTTCTTATTTGCCACTTGCTTTTCTCCTAGATGAAATAGGCTAGTATGAACAGTGCAGGTTTATCCATTGGGTACTTGGGATGAGTCCCTCTTTTGATCCACCTGTGCCAAAGGGGCCCGCAAATCTTCTGTACCCAGGGTCCAAAATGAGTTTAAACTGACACTGACTATGAATTATGAAATTTCTGTCGATTAATTGTTAGCATGGGGTTAATACGAAAGCACCATATCTGTTACTATAAAGGAATCTTATTTTTCAAAAACCTGAATGGGAACTGGAATTTTTCTAAAAGTCATTTTTTTTTTTTCAACTTCAGATTTTCAGCATATTTTACAGATTTACAAGAAATTAAAATTGATTGCTGTATATCCAATATTTTAAAACTTGTTAATATGTTGAAGTTTATAAATCAAATGCTTTCTGATATAGTTATAATTTATGGTATTTGTTACTTTCATATATCTCATTATAAAAATAAGCTATTTTTCAGGCTCATTTATATCGCATCATGTATCAAAATTCAGGACATCAACTAATTGGACAAGAAGTAATTAGCACTTAACATAAAAAAAGATATCATAATGATTGAAGGTAAGTCTCTATATGTAGTGCTGTAATATTTGGTTTGTATCATTTTGCTTAAAAATCTAAAAGAACTAAAATATTTACTGACTATTAAATTATTAGTTTATCTTACCCGAATGAAAGTTGTAATTATAAGTGAATTCAGAAATAATCAAGAAAACAATTTAAAATAAAATAATTTGTTTCCTTTTGTTTTTTCTCATTTAAAACCTACACACTTTTTAGAAATTTTCTTTGTTTTGATATAAATGTATTTTTCTTAGCAGTTATTTCTTAGTTAATGGAAATTAAATAATAATTAGTTAATTGAAATAATTAAAATAGCTACTATCTGACATAATAAACCTAGTGTGTTAGTGTTGAAAATATTTTTATTAGAATAATAATTATGTTTGTGATCAAGATATTATGAAAGTTGGTACTTTACATATTTTATTGCAACAATTGTGAATGTTCAAGATAACTTGCCAAGTTGGCAACCCCAATTTCGTACTTGTTGAATGCGCTGAATTGGCAATCATGTGCTTCATTTCATATAATTGCCAATAGGTTGTGATAATGCATATGTACCTGAAAATGTTATATTTTACTATTATTCTCATGGTTTTTAACTGTGCCATTTGAGTAACAATGATGTGATGATGACTTAGAATACAACCATAGAAACTTATTTTCCATTGCTGCATATTCTGGATTTAAAATTTTAAAAATAATTAGCTAATTCTTTAGTTAAAATGGCTAACACCAGGATTCAAAAAGTTAGAAAAGATTGGCTAATCAATAATGTGTGAATACATATAAACTAATATACTTATCAATTAAAAAGCATAAAACAGTATGGGAAAAAAATTCAAAAATTACAGAACCAACATGTGTTTTGAGAATACAATCAGTATATATAATGAGTACTTATCAATTCATATTCTTATCGGATAAGTAGCATAAAAAAGTAGAAAGAAATTCACAAAATAACTGAACCAACTTGTATTTTGAAAGTACAATTAAATTTTTAGTCAAGATTTGGAGGGTTTGTTAAGGAAAAAGTACACATTTAAGAAAATTTTTTATTGTATTTCTTCTTGAATGGAGTGAGAGCCCTAGATGTGCCCTGGCCTTCAGAATTCCATTCCAAGCTTTTCTCTTCTTGGCTAAGGTTTTCCTAATTTGTCACCTTAATAGTACTTTACTTTATTTCTCCAATGTTAAATTAATTAACCCCAAAAATATTTAAAAATTGATGTAAAAATCTGCAAGTAACAAGATTTAAAAAATTTTTTTTTTATATAAAGTATAAAAAATGGTTGCATTTTAATATAAGGAACTCAAAATTTAATTACAAAACCAAGTGATTTCATGACAATTGAAGCAGGTACTATAGAAATTAAATAATTTCATTACTTTGTATTTTTTCATAATGTCATTCTATAATAATTTAAATTTGCTTTCCAGTTTTTAATCTATCCTCTTTGGTTCTTCGGAACTGTATTAAAAGGCTGTTCCAGGCCTTTATATTGATTCTGTTCTTTGGATCTACTTTTATTCTATTGGGAAAACAATTGTACAAGGGAGTACTAACTCAAAAATGTGTCATCTTACCACCACTTAACATAACTCATGCAGAATATGCTGCATTTGTAGGTAACTCATGTAAGTATTTCACTAAAGTATTTTGTTTTATTGTATAGTTTTTTCTTTTAATGTTGCAAAAAATATGCAAGGTTCTACTGTGGAATTTTTAATTTAAAAAGTATAAAATATATAATTTCTGTAAATCTCATGAAATGTTCTGCATTTAAGTCTATTAATTTAAAGTTATTAAAGTTATATATTCCATTCTTAAATATAATAGCCAGTTTATTGTATTAAGCCCTGTGCAGAGTAATATTGTTTTGAAGATGATGAAATTTATATACCGTATTTTCCTGTATATAATCTGCAGCAGCGTATTATCCACAAAGCCTTTTTTCGAGTAAAAAAAAAACATTGTATAATATGCTACAGTTTTTACGACGAATAACCCAAAATATAAACTGCTGATAATGAGTGTCATATAAGATAAAAAGTACACAGTATATTAAAAATAGAAGTAAGAAATTGTACAGAAAAAAATTTATTATGAAACATCTTTTTTAAATATATATAATATTTTTTTACGATAATCTCAATAAAACAAAAAAATTCTTTGCTACTGCCATCTATGTTTTGAGTTGTTAAAAGAAACATTTCACGCGAGAAAAGTCTTTCCTTTTTTTTAAAATTTAGCAAGTTAACAGCAAAAAAATTAAGATCGAGACTGCTTTCCCATTGTCTCTTTCTTTTAAAATCCATTTATTTATTTCTTCCTCTAATTCTGGCCAGTGAGGTTTTCCATGACGTTTGGCTGTTTAATGTCGATCACAATTTTTAAAGTTGGTCTTGTTTTTTCTCCACAAACGAATATTCAATTCATCAACATTGAAAAACCTTGCAGCTTCCCTATTTCCGACTTCGGTATCCTTCTCTGTAACTTTTCACTTGAAGTTTGCAGTGTAACTTTACGCTTTCGCTTCAACATGTTGAAAACTTTCAAAGAACGTAATAGCTCTAGTCAAGAGAAAATTGGAAATGGCTTCAGCGACTAGTAACTGTTTTTTCCTTCCGAGGAATCGAATTCGTTTTTGAATGTAATTGGACAAAAGCTAGTTATGGCTGAAAAACGTCATCCGAGTCATGAAAGTGCCATCTATTATTTATTTTATAAAACATAAAAATGGCATTTCTTTCAAAACTTTATTGTTAGCTTTTCTGATGGAGAATGTTTTTTCTCAGATAATCTGCAGCCGAGTATAATACACACAATGAAATTTCAAACTTTTTTAGCACATAATCTGTGGATTATATACAGGAAAATACGGTATATATATATAAAGTTGATTGATTAGACACTTAAAAATGGTAAAATTCAGAAGTGTTATTTACTGTATTTTCAATTTTATTTTTTTTTTTTTTTGAAAAAGGAAGTTTTTGAACATAATGTGTTTCTGATAATAAATTAAAAAGGTTTGTCAAAGATTAAATATGTTTTAAATGTAATAGGAAATAGTATGTCACAATATAATTTTTGATATCTGAAATGCTATTTGTATAATATTTCATCCAAAGGCATTTTATATGTGGGAAGATGGAAAAGATATTAAATTAATTCCACCAAAATCTTTCTACATTAAGTATTGAAATACACTTTTTAAAATAATAAATTTTTCTTAATAATCCTTTTCTTGGCTGTACTTGAGGTTCGGTTTAGGAATGGTAACATAGGCTCATGTGTGTCAAGGCATTAAAATGGGAGGAGCTACATTTTTTTTCATAGTAGTGTTTAATGTAAGCTAATTGAACCTCAAGGTTGAAAATGCAAAGCGTCTAGCTAAGCCAAAGCACCCACTCCCCCCCCCGCGGGGGGGCCAAGCTATGAATAGTTGTGAAGTTTATGTGAAAAGCTCAATAACAAATGTATTGTATTAAGTTCAATAAAAATTAACTGGTTTACTAATGTATTGAAAAGCACAGATTAAAATTATATTGCTTTTCAATCAGCTTGTTATGAAATTCAGAAAATAAATAAGTTAACGTAGTGCAATAAATTAGAATTGCTATAAAATACTAATTATGCTTCAAAAAATAACTAGTAAAAAATTGTTTTTGGAACAGAATTTGATATTTAAAATTGTCTGGACCAAATTTATTTTGACAATTGTTGTTGCTGTTGTTTCCAATCCCAGATTGTCTAGCAATGCTAGACAATCTCCATGAATCCAAAGAATTCTAGAAATTCAAAAAAACAGAAGGTCCAGAAGGACTTCATCCTTTTAAAAATCCAAACAAGTCAAGATGTGAGCAGGAGAGACCAGCTCTGAAAAACACCAGTGACACTCCAGAATTATCTTCTGACTCTGATGAAAAGAATCCTTTATTTTTTCAATTGTAACTCTAGAAATTCTGGAAGGTTTTGATGGAGAAGGTCAATTTTAATCTTGCCTTTGGGTATAAAAAGTTTAAATCTGGCTGATTTTACTTAAAGCACGTTTTTTTAGCTTCATGAATGCCTGTGAAAGTAGAACTTTTTATGAAGAAAAAAAAAATTACTGCTTTTTATTAAATTTTAATTTGTTTTCATGCAAGAACTTACTTTTGCTGATATTTTATTTTTTGTGTATTGTATTTTTAAAAATAAATTTGCATTACAATATTGGGTTTTTGTTAAAAAAAGGTTAAAATTTTTGAAGCTGTTCTCATAATAATTTTGTATTTTTAGCTAATTGGCTAGAAAACAAGAATGGCTATTATTTGTGTGGTAACAGTACAGGATCAAGGTAAGTTTTTTTAAAAAAAATTATTTCTTCAAAAATTATTGATTGAAGAATTAAATATTGATGTTTCTTACCTTATCTTTATTTTGCATAGACCATGTCCACAAAATCATACTTGCTTGAGAGGTGCTGATGTTAATACATATATATCGAATTTTAATTTTTATGGATCATCAGTTGTCACAATATCACAGTTAATGACTTTACATTTCTGGCAAGAATTATATCAAAAGGTAAGATATTTGTTTTTTCTAATTATTTCATTTCTTCCCATAAATTATTTTATATTCTATTTTAAAAGATTTATAAAATTTCCAACAGAAAATTACTTTTAAATAGAAATGTTCCCATTTAAGTGATAAAATTAATAAATTACTTTTCTCGTCAATTTATTTATTTTTCAGCTTTATAGTAATAGCATTTCTTTGGAAAAAGTGAAAGGTATTAGATGTAAGCTGAATAAGTTATTTGTTTTGAAGTTTTAAATTCTGCATTTTTTTTAATATATGAACAAAAATTTAATTATTTTTGGAAAAGGTAAAAAATATTTTTGGTAGTATATATATATATATTTTAAAAAATATATCCATTATACTTTTTAAAATTCTTAATTGATTTTAGTATTAATTTCTGATTTATGTTATGTATTTATTTTAAATGTTTGAATTATATATTCATTCAGATGCTGTTAACAGCTGGAACTCTTCATGTCAGCTATTTTATTCTTGCCTTCTACTCTTTTCTTTATTCAAGTGGATTAATTTTAGCTATTATAACTCGATCTTATAAAAATGTGCTTAAAGAGTTTGAAATTATTGAAAAGAAATCACGTTTGGTGAGTGAACAAGAATTGATATTTAAAATTAGCTGTGATATTCTTTTGTAATTTTTAAATTTATATAATACTTAATGGTTTAATCATTTAATTTAAAAGTATTTATTCATTTATTAGGTTTAGTATTAGATATAGGTTAACTTTAAAATTATTTTAACAAATTATTAAGGGATTTTGTTATGCATTATATTTTTTTCCTATCTTATTCAAAGGCAGATTAAGATAGTTGGAGGCCTCTGGCGGTAAAAGGTTTGAGGCCCGTGGGCTCAAGAGACAAAAATCTAAAATAGTGAAAAGAGTCTCTTATACTTTAAATTCTCAAAATAAAATGTATTGCTAATAATAAAACTCAATGGCTACAGAAAAATCTTAACCGTATTTTAAAAAATTGAAAACCTTACTAAGTACAATTTTACTACACAACTAAATTTCTCTTTTCAAATGCATTAATTATTTTTACCATATTTATTTTGTCCAACACATTTTGTCTATATATAATATGGCCATGTTGTTCAATTTCTCATTTCTCCCATAGTACTTCTTAAATTATTTTTAATGTGTTTTAAAACTGAAAAAAGATCTTTCACCTGATGAATTCGATATCAGTATTGTTAAAAATATTTTTAAAAGTATTTTTACATTAGGATTTCTTTTGCAATTTGATAAATTTTTAGTGGGGTTTTCATTGTATCTTTGTTACAGTTTCATTTCTTGTTCCAATTCATATCGTCAAAATTTAAAGATTCAATATCGTTTTAGTAAGCTTCCTTAAATTTTTGTGTAGCTGTCTTTTTAATTTTAGGTTATAACCTCCCGTCAAGAATACAATAAAGTGTTTTATAACAGTTTGATAAATCTCAGTGTGGCACTAGTTGTGCCACGTGGAGGATGTGAATGAAATGTATTTAAAATACGCTCTATAAAGATCATGTTATTTATCATTGAGATTTGACTTAGTGAGTTGATGTTAGTCCTGTAGGACTAAGAAGACGAAGCCATTATCAACAGCTCTCTGAGTTTAAACGAGATTGTATAATAGAGCTAAAAAAAAGGTGGATTTTCTTTCTACAATATTACAAAAAGACTTGGAAGGAATTTATCCACTGTGCTTGATTTTTGGAAGGCACTACCTTAAGAAAACTATGGTTCAACTATGCTCGGATCACCACTGACAGAGAAGAACACAGTATTCACCACATGGCTGGGGAATGTAGTGCATGTACAGTAGAAATTAGTTTTTTCCAGCACCAGTGTGACATAGTGAACTGTAACAAATCAATCATTTTAGAAATAGCTTCCAGCCAGATGCTCTGTAGCGTTCATAGAATTTGCTCTAAAATTTTGACATCTGTGATTTCAGTGATGTCACGCTAGAGATCATTGGAGAGTGGAGCGGCAATGTGTTGTGTTTTCTGATCAAAGCTGTTTCTCTCTTAGTGCCAGTGATGCAGTAGCATAACAGAAAATATTAGGCCCTCCTGCAATGTCAGGTTTTGGGCCCCAAGCCATAGTTGATGTCATTCAGGCTTTGGGACCTTAGAATTCTGCCCTCCCCCCTGTAGTGCGGGGTTGACGGATGTATGTTATGCCACTGTATATTGATTGGATGAAGGCCAGGCCAGTGCCTGCAAACAATCTTTCTGCCGCCTATATATACTGGGCATGCACCTATAGTTATGATCTGGGGTTAACAATTTTCTTTGATTGTAGGAGCACTCTCAAGGTTAATTCACACATCCTGACAGCAAACTTGCATGTCAATCTGATGATTCAAACTGTTGCACTGCGATTTATAAATGTTATTCAAGGGATGTTGTTCCAATTGCATAGCATGCTTTCTCATTCCCTGTTGTATCCCATCATGCTCTATAGGGTGTCAAAGTGTTACATTGACCTGCTAGATCACAAAATCTTTTTCCAATCAAGTATGAATGGAACATCATTGGATGACAATGACAGCTTTATTCAAAAAACCAGAATTAAACATTAATCGACAATATTTTTTTCTATGTGTTGTGATTTTTCCCCCCATCAGTGTAAAATGTACCCGAGAGTAATTAAGCCTGGCTTTGTACTAAAAACGAACTTGTGTTTGACTTGTGACTTGAGTAGTATTCTTTTGTTCAAAATTAAATTTAGGCAAAAAGAAAAAAAAAGGCATGCAAAAAATTTTTACAGATTGCAACAATACAGATATACCAAAAAATGATGGCTAGAGCCAGTGGTGTAACGGAGAATATTAGGAACCCTTGCAAACTCAGGTTTTGGGCCTCAAGCCCAAATACATACTTAGTGTCAGTCAAGCTTTGGGCCCCCCACAATGTGGGGGTTATGGGGGTGTATGTTATGCCACTGACTAGGGCTGCTACACAACTCAAATATTGGTTGCAATATCGGTTCAAAATCTTTTTGTTGCACATTGAATTTATAAATGGAATCTATCAAGTTTGGGGACCCTGGTGGCTGCCAGGTCTGCCACCCACTTAATCTGCCTCTGATCTTATTCCACAAATGTACTGAAACTATGTATTTTTTTTTAATTAATATTTTTTCAACAATTTTGATTTTTAAGTATTTTATCTTTCAGATGTAAAATATACAAGCTTTTTCTCTTATTTTTTAAAAAATATGTCACAAAATACATCTAATATGTGTTATTTTAAATTCTTCTGGATTGAATATTTTTTTCCTTCATATTTATAGGGTGAAAAAATTTGGTTTGAAACTAGTATTCTGAGAATTTATCAAGTGAGAGTTTTCACATAAGAGAATTTGTTCACGCTTATAATTGCTGCTTTTGCACTGAATTTTTTCTGATATTTTTTAAAACTGCCATTAAAATCATGAAAAGGGAAATACAAATTATCTATAATTATGAGCATTTTCTACAATTTTTCAAATGGAATTTTGCTGTTTTTCTACATGCAAAATCACTGGAATTTTTTACATAAATATTTTACATGAATCAAAGTTTTTTTTTTCTTTCTCATTTCTAATATTTAATTTGAGAACTTGCATTGTACATTTATATTATTGGATTGTATTCTCTGTAAAAAATATTTTATTATTTATCTCAATTTTTAAATGCATGATTTCTTTCAGTATGTAATGTTACTCTTGATTAAGTCGGCTATCAAGTTTTCTTAAATTAATGATTTTAATTTTATAATTGATCACATTTTCAATAACATTATTTTCTTAAATTTTAAAGCAGAGTATAAAAAAACAATACATGCATATTTTATTTAAATACATTTTTTTTTTCAACTTCCTTTTTTTTAAAAAAAAAAATTGCTATTCCAAACTCTTGATTTAAAATTTCTAGGTACTTTTGTTCATGATCATTTAAATTTTATTCATCAGCTTTTATACTAGATTTAAGAGGAAAAAGTGAAGTCATTCTATTTTATAAAACATACTTAAGGGTACAAACCAAGTAAAGCACAAACTATGGTTTTTGTGTACAGTATATACTTTAATATTTCAATTTTTTCGTGACTTTCATAAATATTATAATGTTCAAAAAAAGAGGGAAGGGGGGGTGGGGTGAAGATTGAAATTTTAAATGCTTCATTAATGTGCATTTTAAAATATTTGATTCCCAAATTTTAAAAAACTTTTTTTTTATTCATAGGCCAAAAAAGATGGTTCATACATCTGTGATTCACAAAAGGGTATTGTGAAAAGTCCATCTTGTAAGTCGTATGAATTATTCTCTAGCCAAGTCATATCTTCAGAGAGAGTTGAGCGCCAAACTTCGGAGATTATTGAAAATACAAATCGTGCAGCTGAGAGAAATTTTGAGGTAAATAGTAGAATTTATCAAAATTCAGAAATACGAAGATCAAAATTAACTCTTAACTGAACTCTCTAACTCTTAACTGAACTTTTCTACAAATAGAAAAAAAAGTATAAGCTAACAAAATATGCTTTTGATTTTTATGCGCTATAAATATTATTGTTAATCTTTATGGGTACTATTAAAGATTCAGTCAAGTGTATCTCAAAAAATCAATATTTTCATGTTTTTTCAAGAAATACTTTATTTATTTTTTGTATTTTTAATTTTATAGTTATTGATCTACTGTAATTCATTCAAGAGTTGAACTTCTTGTATTCCATACATTTATTTCTGTTAATATTAAGGTATAATTTATAAAGCTATTTTTTTTTTAACTGCTATAGTTTTAATACATTTTTTCCATTTTTTTATAAAAAAATGCTAGCTTTTTTTATACAAATCCAATGATATTTGAGTTTATTTTAAGGGCTCAAATAAAAATTTATCTTTTTGCTTTCAGTCTGATTCTGGTTTGAAAGAACATTTAGCTGAGAGCAGGCAGAAGAGAGAAGCTGTGAGATGTCAGCTTGCTCGTGAAAAATCAACTGGTAAGGAGAGTATTTCTTACTATTTTTTACTATAAATTTTATTTCTTTGCTGTTTCTAGGATACTTTTCTGTTAAAAATGTACCAAATTGCATATTCAATATCATTGGCATATTTAGCTTCTTTTTTTCACGATGACTTTTTGTTTATTCTAAACATTTTTACCCCTTTCTAACAAATTTTCTAAATTATTTTACATTACTCTGGATAATTTTAACTAACTTAATATATTCTTTTCTCTGTATTTTGGTATTCTTTCAATAATTATACAAGCTTTTTACTGTTTTTTTAGTACATATTAGCAATTGCATTGAAGAGTATTTTTCATTTTTGTTATGAAATATATAAAAATATAATCTGAATATAATGGATTACTCATTTCTTATGTATTATCTTTTATTCAATACTTGTGTTGTATTTTTATAATTTTATATATGGTTTGTATTGATTATTTAAAAGTATTAGAGTTTTCATTAAGATTTTTGCTAAAGTTATGTGTCATAATAATTTTTTATAAATAATATATTAGAGAAAAGAACAACTCACTCATTCATCTCAGGATCTTTAAGGCTGTTAAACATACAGACTTTAAATTTGGCAGCTATGCTACTTTTGCTGAGTAGAGATCTACTAAGGAGGAGGTTTTGCAGAAATCGATTCCACAGGAGTAGGAGGGGTTTTAAAAATGAGAAGTTTCCTTTTTTGACCTGCATACTCTAAATGTAGCAGGCCTATTTCTTTTGTTGAGTAAAGATACCTGATAAACAAATTTTACAGAAATCTTTGCCCAAGGGGAATTGTTGGGATGTTATATAACTCCTCTTTTCTTTTTCTTTTTTTTTGAACTATTCGACCTGCAGTTTTTAGATTCAGCATGAACAAGTGTGCATGATTATAATTGCTTACTTAAATTTTTTTGTCTTAGTTGTGTACAAATTTCTTTTGATTACACATATATAATTATGTAAGTTCTCTTCTCTCCTATCATACCATTATTTTATTTTTAAAAAAATATTATTTTATTTCTATTGTTTAAATTACATTAAAATTGAATATTTTTCTTCAGAATCAAATGACCAATCAGCTAGTACTTCTGCTTGCTCATCAGTTTTTCGACAACACTTAAAAAGATTCATATCCAACTTCAGTACTGAATTATTTTTCTTGGCGTCCATTGCATCATACTTGTGTATTGTTATAGTTCAATACAGTAACTTGAACTTTATTCCATTAGAAATAGCCTTGTATTGCTATTATGTAAGTATTATGTAATATATTTTACTGACATATGTTTGCATAACATATATTAATTAATTTTTATTCAGATTTTTATATCTTTTACACATTAATTGCTGTTTTGTAATATATTTAATACTTTTAATCTCAAACATGCTTGGAAAAATAATATTTAAAAAATGTACCCCATGTATTGTTTCTTTTTGAGTCATTCATTTCAAGAAGCTGCTTTTGAATTTAAAAAAATTGCATTGTTGAAATATCACAAATGTGATATTTCTTTTCTATTTTTAATGGAAAAAAAATATGTCCAATTTATTCAGGTGAAAAATGAAAGTAAAGAATCATTAATGTATATCATTTAACTTCTATATTTCCTTTTTTTTTAATCATGCGTTTTATTAAGCATCAGCTGTCCATCTGGTGTAGTGGTTAGGGATGCTGATTGCTGTGCCATAGGGCCTGGGTTTTAATCCCAGAGAATGCATGGATGTTTGTAAATGTGTAGTACCTATGTGGCAGAGAGAACTCCAAATAGCTGTCAAGCTGCAAGTCTTCCCATGAAGTTGGGGGAAGGGGAAGAGAAATGGGAGGCCTCTGACCTCCTCCAGGTTGTTCTCCCTCAAAATTTGGATGGAGCCGAACTAAATCGTTCAGTCACCTATATGGTGTTCAAAGCTACTGCTAACGACAGGCATGCATCTAGCCCTTTGCCACAATGAATTTTATGGGCCTCAATCTGATACTGTCAGTCAGGTGGCATTAGCAACAACAACAACTTAACATTAAAAAATACTAGAAATAAACTTCATCATGCTAGTTGTCAATATTGATACATCAAGTTTTTATTTGTTTTATTATTTTCTTTTTAGCATTTCATTTATATGTGCTTTAAATATTGCATTATAAGTTATGTGGCATAGAAAACAGGTTCACAACATATGTTTTTGTTAACAAATCTTTATATTTTTCTTTTATTTGATATAGGGAAATAGATTATATATTTAATCCTTTCTCAGATTAAAATTTGTGTAGGATTAGGATAGTTTTTTGAAATAACTATTTTCTTTGAAATTACCATACAATATCCTTTCTTATGAACAAATTGCAAATATCCTCTTATATAAACATAACTTATTTTCTTCAAAATACATTCCCCTTAAAATTCAGTACATTTTTTAAACATTTTCTTAAAAATTTCATCCAGGAGAGTTATTTTTGAAATATTAAAAATTAATACTCTCTTTACTTGTCAATTAATTTTTTTAATGTTTCAATTTCGATTCTTTTGAAGAAATTTTATTTTAAAGAGAAAAAAATAATCTTGATTGTGAAGTAATGTTAATCTTGTTCCTTTAAAATAAATTTCTTACATCATAAATAAGGATTTTTTGTTTTATTTGTCAAGCAAGAAGAATAAATCTCACATAAGGGGGCGGGGCCCCCTATCATTTTTGATGATCTAGTGAACAGTTTGTCATTATTCAGATTTTTTTTCCCTTCTCTTCATGCATATGGAATGTTTTGTCTTTATGTATTTTCTTTTTTGTGCTTCTTTCCATTTCAAGACCAAGAATAATTATCAGGGACAGATTAAACAATGGCAACATGGACATCTGCCTGGGATGGCAAATTTTGAAACACATTTCTTTTAAATAAATTATTTATAAAATGCAGAATCAATTTGTCCAGATACATTGAATTTTTAAATTTAAAGGAGAAAAAAGTTTCTTTAAAAAAACTAATAAAAAAAAGGATATTTCCTATTAAGAAATTAGGTATTTGGTGTTATTTAGGCCAATAACTATTTTGAACATTGCATACTTCTGGTAATTGGTGAATTTTGGTGGGATATGCTGCAAAGATTGCAAGGGCCAATTTTCTTCTTGTCAGTTTTTGGTGCAAAAATTTTTAATGAGGCCCTGGATATATCCATGTATTTTAAAGTAATTTGTAAAAAGATTGAATCAATTTGCTTTTGTGTAGTACTTATGATTTACGAAAAAGTATGTCATTTTTACCTGTTCTTGATATTAAGTTAAGAAAGGTAAATTTTCTTGTCTGACAAGATAGATTTGTTCCTGCATATCATTATATAAAAAAACATTAAAACATATATCATGTGTTTTATAAGGCATAGTTAAGGCATAAGGTTGATTATGATTTCAATAATTGGATTTAATCTTTCAAAATAATTCATGTGAAGACTATGGGATTGTACTGTGTACTTCTTTTATGAATTTAAATAATTATGATCAAAATGGATTTTTTTCTCATCTATGTAGGTTTTTGCTGGAATAACACTAGTAGAAGTCACTTTAAAAATGATCGCATATTCACCCAAAGAATACTTCAGAAGTAAGTGGAATGCATTCGATTGTTTAGTTTTGATCATTGCTGGGACAGAACTGACCCTTCTTGATGTTGAACATCCTATTCTGTTCACTTTGCGAGCATACAAATTGGTAATTGGTTTCCTTTTGTTAAAAACTGTCTGTTTTTTGACAATAAATATATATCACAAGTGATAATTTTTTAAAAATATAGAATTATTATATTTTTTAAAATTAATTTTTAATTATTTTTAGATACAGTAATACACCATACACAGTAATACCAATACACAGTAATACATTAGCAAGACAAAAAAAAAAATGAATGAAATAACATAGTTAAAAATATGTTAGTCAAGTACATACACATTTGCAGTAACATTTTAGGATTTCTAATTTAATTTAGTTTAAAATATTAAAATTTAATATCACTCCAAGGAATATTAAAATAAAAAATTTCTTCACTCTCAGAAAAGAGATGTTTTTTTCCCTCTCATATCTAAACTAAGGTTATAGCTACATATTTAGTCATTTACAAATTTCTGTTCAACATCACTTGAATGTGCATTACATGTATTGCTTTTTTAAAAAAATTTGGAAAGGTATAATTTTACCCTTTTCAATTTACTAACACACTGATTAATAAAAAGTATTTCAACAAGAAGTAAATTTCAAAAACCACACACATAAATTCATATTCAACAAGAAAAGATTATAATGAAAAAAATTACATAACTGCAAATTTGTGCCATCCAAATATATGTAATTTGGTGGTATTACTGTATCGATATATTTTCCTTGTCACTTTTGAGTGTTCTAAGTTGTTCATTTGTATTTTGTAAGTCAGTTAACTACTAAATAATGTAATTTTAAAGAATTCATCTTCTATTTTTTTTATTTAAAAAGAAATAAAATATTCAGATTTTCAAGTTTCTGTAAGAAATGCTTCATTTTTTTGCTTTGATTTCTTTCTGTAAATTTTTTTTATATCTTTCTCCCCTCTTCTCAAATTACTCTTTTTTTTTCCTCTTTCTTTTTTAATGTCATCTTTTTTCAATTGAAAAAAATGCACTAGCATATTTTATGTTAGAATTATTAATAGCTATAATTAGAAACTAGGAATATTAATTGATAAATTAAAATTCTGTATTATAGCTTAAATTTTATTTATCTGTAATTTATATTAAAAGTTTTCCCAAGTTTTATCTGCAGTTAAGTTCAAACTATCTCACAATTATTCAAAGCAAATTTTCAATAAATCTTTTAATTCAGTATTTTTAAAAGTGCAGATAATGTTTGTGTTAATTATTTATATGCTTCAACAATTTAAATTTGTTTTATTAAAATTTTTATCATCCCATGTGCTTACAAATGGAAGTCTGGTTATTTTATTTTTCAATTATAGTAAAATTCATTGACTTAACTTTATATATCATGTAGCATGAATTTTGATAAGAACAAAATGTTATAAATTTCATTCACAAACATCATTTGTAATTTTTTAAATAAACCTAATTAAATATTTGCAGTATTGGCATAAAATATATGTAATTTAAAAGATTTTTTAATTCTGTAATTTAACAGTATATAGTTTTACTTTTGTTGAATTTATTTCTGATAAAATATTGCATGATTTTTATTTAAAAGGAATATTTGTCTTCACATTAATGCTTAAAAAATGTTGTAATAAGTTATCTTTAAATATATTTATATTTTTAGGTGAAACTTATGGTATGCTGTAATACCTTTGCTCTGAAGAATGCTTTAGAAAGTTGCATTTTCCTGTTCAGACATCCAACCTCTATTTTATTTGTTTTCATTATAATTTGCATTGTCACTGGAATGCAATTATATGGACACGAATACTTTCACAGTGCTGATAGGTATAATATTATGTCAAAACCCCCCTTTTTTTCTTAATTTTATGTTTTTTTAATTTTAGTTAATTATTGTTGATTTACTATTATTGTTCAATATCATATGGAAATCTTAAAATAGTGTATAAATATTAATTAGTTATTAGATTAAAATTTTTATTCAAAAACCTCACATATAATAACACTTATGTCTTAAAATTTGATATAGAAGGGTAATTTTTAAATGGTGATATAATACTATACTAAAATAATTTTACTTATGTTTGATTTCTTCAAATAATCAATTACTACTCTATTTTGTTGAATTCTTTTGTATCTAAATTTGTTAAGTATTGCATAATAATAGTATAGTGTTTGGGTGCTTTATGATTATGACAAAAATAAGAAAAATCTTCAACACTCTCTTGACTGATATATATGGCTGAAAAAATATTATTTTAGCTTTCATTAACCTCATCAACCCTGTTCATAACCAGTAATTTAAATCATTTTTATCAGATTTTATGAGTAAGTGTAACCCCTGGTACCTATATTACCAGTGTTTAAACTTTTATTCATAGTTTTAAAAATTTTTTGTATTTTCTCTGGGACAAAGTGGTTGGTTTTCAGAAAACAAAGTTTTCCCTTTATAATCTGTCAATAAACACAGTCCCTTTTGAAAAAAAAAGAATTAAAAAAAAGACTGATTAGCATAAACATGTAAATGTAAACATACATACATTTGCATGTAAAACATGTAAATGTTCTTGCATGCAAGCATGTGTGGTTTTGCTAATGTAGCATGTATTCTTAAAATGCTTTAGTTATGATACCAAACAGAATGTCAAAGGGTATAAGTAATCAGATGCCTATTTTTAAAAAAATATTTAGGATTAGAAGTGTATAGTATTTGATGTGTAATTAAGTTCAGTGTTTTTCATCATCAAAATCTAATAACCCATCTCTCCAAATTACTATTTAAAGGTTTATTATCAAAAATCCTCTTATTTTATTGAGAAATAACATGTTTAATTATATTAAAGATAAGCACATTAGGTGTAGGGTTGTTGATATTTTTGTGTATAATTATTGGCAGAAAATGATTGAGTGTATATATCTCTCCATACAAAAAAGTTTTTTTGTGATGCTGTAATAAATTTTTGACATAGTTAAGATGAGCTACAATAGATGGCGCCGGTGTAAATTACAGTTTTAGAATTTAGCACTGAGTATGAACAGAGAGTTTTATAATTCATTCAGTGTAGGTTGGTCAGGCAGACAGGGGATGGACAGTCCCTTCCCTAGTGATTTTTAAATAATGATAAACAGTTTTTATGAAATTTTCTAATTATGCTTATATAATTAATTATTATGCACTGTGTACAGAATAATTTCTTTAAAACAAATTATTACATTTTTATGTTTATTGTTAAATAATTCATATGTACATCATATGTATTTGTGCTTGCTATTTTATATTTAATTTTCAAAAAAATGTAAAGGAAGATAATATTAAGTAAATATAGCGATGAAACAATTTTACTACTTATTTTTTACTCATATTTAAAGCATTTAAATTTAATCTATTAATTGTATATGCAGTCAAGAAAATTAATTCAACAATTGCCATTTTTTATGCATGAATATGAATATTTTTTACACAATTTTATATAAGAATATTGGTTGTAATCTTGTGTAATCTTAATTGTAGGTTCCCAGATCAAGAGCCCCCTCGTTGGTTTTTCAAAGACTTCTATAGCTCTTTCATTTTAGTTTTCTGCATGTTGTGTGGTGACTGGAAACAACCAATGGTTAACACAGTGCTCTTTACTTCTTATTCTAGTGATCTCCTGATGCTCATCTTTGTACTCATTGGCAATTTTGTGGTAAGACTATAAAAATATTATGAATTTCTCTTTAGAGAAAATTATTTATTTTTGCTATCCTGATGTTTTTTTTTTTTTTTTTAATAATTGCAAAATATTATTATTTTTTTTTCTTATTGTAAGGAATTTTTTTAAGGCATATTGTTGCTCAAGTATTTTGTAAAAAGCAATTCTTATTTCTTTCAGATCATAAACCTTTTTCTTGGAATAGTTTTCTATACTTTTTTCTACAAATCACTCCCTAGAAATGCTGCATCTGAAGATAAGCTGCATAGTGCTATACAAGTCATTCTAAATAGACAAGTCACAGTTTCAGATACTATTGTAAGTTCTGCTGTTCTAACTAAAAATTACATTAAAAGTTTGGTGATTAAATCAATTGAATTATTTATAAATAAACTCAAAAGTGAAAAGCAAATTTTAATTCTGAAAAAAAAAACCGAATTATTTAATCTTAACAACTTGAATAATATTAATAGTTCTGTGCATATTGAAATGAATCATCCCTCAGGTTATATTCATTTCATAGTTTTTTTTAATTTAGTAGTTCCCTGTAAAGAGTTGTGCTTACTGTTTTGTTGCACATAAAAACGTATATATTTTGTTAAAAAATAATTTTTACTAAAAATGATACATTTTAAATTTTGAAAGAAGAGTAAATATGGAGGAAATTTTATTTTGTCTAAGGGAAAAAAAGTATTTTTGTGTTTTCGTTTGTATATATTCTTTCCCCACCCCCTGTTTTTAGTACTATTATGACAACCTGTGTTTTCTTAAAAATTACAACAATAATAATGATTTGAATTTTTTTTTTTTTGTTGTTGTTAAAATTCTTGTATTTATTTAGCAGATACTTGATTTTTTTAGTTGTTAATATTCAAGATTTCTTTATTAAGTGATGTATAACATTCATTTTGCTCTTTGAAAATTAATTACTGAATATGGTTTTTAAAAATATATTTATGTACTGGAAAATGAATTACTGAGAGTGCTATTTAAAATATATATGTATGTGAAGGAAAATTAATTGCTAAATAGGTTTTTTAAAATATATGTGAGTCACAAATAAGCATAATATGATATAGATTTAAGTAAATGCATATGTGTTGTATAAAATGATTTTTTCCCTTTGTATTCGTTTTTATTTAAATAATAAAAATACTTCTGAAAGAAATACCTATTATGAAACAGAAAAGTATTTTCTGCTAATTTTCATGTAAAAATAAGTATAAATGTTCTAATGATTTCAGAAACAGTTTAAGGACAAGATTATTTTTAGCAGTAACCGACGAATGAAATGTGCATATTATTTGTTAAAAATATTTATAGCAAGGTTTTGTTATTTTATATTTTATTTTTTCAGACAAGTGGAAAACAATCAAAAAGTGACAACTCCCATCAAAATGACAGTTCTGCTAGTGACACAGTATCAGAAACACAAGATAATTCAACTAAAATTTTCAAGAAAAGTAATTTTTAATTTTTTTCATTGGTTCTTGTATTATTTATTATAAAAGTGTGGATGACTTAAATTCTTTATTTAGTTTCCTTTTTGTTTAATATGAATTAAAATGTAATTATATTTAAAAATTTTTACTCTATGTTTTAGATAAAAAGAAACAACTTCACAATCAAAGAGAAATGGAAATAATGGAAGATAGCTCATCAGAATATATGGATGACTGCTGTCCATCTCTCTGCTACTTTTGCTGTTCCTTTTGCAAGGCAGATGAAAATCCTGTTTTGTGGCAAAACTGGGCAGATATAAGATGCAGACTTTATTGGTTTGTCGAGACAAAATGCTTTAGAGTTACCATTTCTTTGATCATCATTTTCAGTGTAGCCATGTTGGTACGTTTTTATTTCATAATTTATTTTTGTCTTTTATCCATACATTAGCTCTTATAGTTCATTTTAGCTCTACTTTTGGTATCCCTTGTATAATAAAGTTTCATTCTGGAAAAGTATTTAAAAAAAAAATAATAATAAATTGAGCTTCGTGTTCTAGGTCAACCAGATCATGTAATTCATGTCTATGTTACTGTAGAATTTTTATTGCCAAATACTACTTCATTGATTCAATCTTTAGGACAAAATATTTTTATTTCTATAAAATGTGCTACAATAAAATGATGATTTCAATGAATTTTAGGGACACAATTGATTCAAATGATGTAATGAAAACTTGAAAGGAGTTTACAAATTAATCTTGTTTTGAAATCATATCTTTTCGATAAAATCAGTTGCAAATACATCCTGGAAGATATGGCAAACTTCAGTAGAAAATGTGCTTGAATCTTCAGAAAATGAAATTTGTGGGATGCAAGAGCTTTTTATCGATCAGCTGAGGTGATGGTTTTGTAGATATGGCTATTGAAGGTGTCCAAAATCTAGAAGGAAAAGAAATTGACCGAGTGGATTTAACAGGAATGACTTCAGATTGATTCTGAAGGTATCTGATGTAATTTCAGAATTTACTAATTTTATTCTAAAAAAATCACCAGAAGAACTTACTTTCACAAAAGAATTTTAAACAATTTTCTTGATTGAAGATCCTTGTGGAAAAGTAGCTAAAAATTAAAAAGTTGGCTGGAAATTTGCATACTTCCATGCAACATACTTGTAAGAACCAGTAAACAGATTAAAATGACCTCTTTTAAAGAGGGCAGAAGGTAGAAAAAATCCTAATAAAGAAACAAGTTCAGAAAGTTATGATTTCTCTCAATCTAAAAAACTTTCTAGCCTCATTGTAATGAGCAGTAATGGAGAATAAATTTAGTAAAGTGAACTCAAATTATATTAGAACATATTTTATTATTTTACATATGTTTATATTTTAAATAAAAATAGTTGAATTAAAAAATATATATATTTTTAAAGTTTTTGGAAGGCATCCATTTTGTATTGATTGTTAGTTTTGCACAATACAGTTTCACACTACACAATATTTTTTAGAAACCTATCTTTTGTGTTATTAGAGGGATATCTGTATTTATTTATTTTAATGAGTTCATGATAATTATCAGTTATAGGGACCATGAAGTCAAAAGTAGCAGCTCATAGAAATGTCAAATTCTGATTTATACCTGTATTGCTAATATTATAAATACTGTCAATTCTATAGCCATTTTCTTTCCATTGTACTGTACTCATTATTTTAATTCATTGATCAAATTCTGGAAGTTGCTGATAAATGAAAAATATTCTCTCTCTCTCTCTCTAATGGGCTGCATATTGGCAACTAAACCTTTGCAGACACCTTAAGTCCCCAATTGTGAGAGCCATTTCATGGTAGCACCATCTAGTCATGGATGAAAAAGATTCAATAAACTTTGTATTCATAGGAGGTAATTTTGCTGTGACAGTTTTTTTTACCAAACAGTTACACTATACAAATGGAAGTACCACTGGAGATGTATAGTAGTCGCATAATGTTGATCTTTATGTGATGAATTGTTTTTTGGATCTAGTACTCTGTTTACAGAAGTCTTGCACTTTATTTACTGTTGGGGACCAATATGCTTACTTCTGTGTCATGGTATCAGGTGGCAGATGAATTTTGACCCATATGTAACTGTTGGTTGATAATGTTTGTGTTTTGACTACTCCAAAAAACAGTTGCCATCTGTATGTTCTCTATAATAGATATCTATCAAGCTCTTTTATTTTATTTTTTTATTTACATTATATCATGTTCCATTTTGTAAAATGTCTATATTTTGTATATGTCCATAAGTTTTATTGATAACATTTGCTTACTATCAAGAGAATCCTCAGAGTATTTTTAGCATTTTTTAAAAAGTTTTATGAAGCCTAAGATATGTTGCATTTATCCATGTTCTTGATGATATTGCAATAATATTTTCTATAAAAAAGTCTTTCTATAAATATTTTAGTGAATTTATCAAATTTTATTAAAAATGTATTAAAAGCATACTAAAAAGGAATTTTTTGCTATGCTGAATAAATATAAAACTTATTATATTATAACCAAAATGTGGAGTTTTAGTACAGACCTTTTAAATTTTTATTTTTTACTTTACAAAAAGATTTTTTAAAAACAATTCTAAGAATTAACTCTATAGCTGTAATTTTTATATCAGTATTATTGTTCTTTAAAAAATAAGTTTTATTATTATTATGAATTTGTTTTTAAGAACATGAAATATTTTAGAATGATTTTCTTGTAATTTGTTTGCTACAATGGTTGACAGCTCAAATTTTTATTCATAATTTTATAATTTTAATCCATAATTTTCTCAAAATAAAGTTTAGTTAATATAATTATGTGTACTGCCCAATACATAATAGCCTAAATATTCTTTTTGTAATAGCACTTGTCTTTATATGTAGAAATTTATGGCATTTCTTTTTTATAGGTATGTGAACAGTCTCATAAATCGAGGTATCCTGAAATTGCATTTATAATTAAGATTTTGAGTCCTGTCATTTTTATGTTATTCTTCTTTGAAATGGTTTTAAAATGGATGGCTTATGGCTTACAGAAGTTTTTTAAAAGTCACCTAGGACGTTTTGAATTCTTTATATTAGTTGTAAGTTTTTGTAGTCCTTTTTAACTAATAAACTGTTAACCTTTTTAACTATTGTAATGATTTATGTATCATATTTCTATGTGAAAAAATATATGAATTCATATTATTTTCAGATTTATTTAATTGATCTCCTTTCAATAAAGTTCTTTGATGGACAAAAAAATATTTTCAAAGCTCTGAGAGCATTTCGACTTCTCAGTTTGACATCTCTACTCAAATCTTATCAAGAAACTCTTGTAAGTAATTTTTTTATCATTATAACTTGTTGAAATTAACTATAAATTTATTCAAAAATGTTCTGGAAGCATGCTTAGTTTTCTTTTAGTTAGTATAATTTTCAAAGAATTTTAATTACAATGTAATATTGTATTAATTAAAATTAGTAAATTCTATTAATTTAATTTTTTGACTGATTCCATGGTATCATCACTTAAAATGCTTATATAATTATAACATGTAATTGAAAGGTATATATGTAAAAGATACATGTTAAGTATTTGTTAATAATTTTTTTTTTAAATAATCAGAATATTTTACTTATAAATATTTTGTAGAGTTTTTCGTTTAAAAGTTTTTATTTTGCCATTTCTTCTTTTTTTGTATGGGATGAGTATTTTACTGTGAGTTCTATTTTTAATGCACAAGAGAAAAAAATCTAAAATTAACCCAATTACTTTATTTAAAACAATTAAATTTTTCTAGACAACTTCAAGGGGGGGAAGGTACTTATCTTTCTGAATTAGCTATTGTTATAATAAACAGTGGAAAGTTATTTTCTTGCTATTCAAGTGATAATTATTTTTTAAAATATAACCAAGTTATATACCGTATTTACTTGAATCTAAGCTACACTTTTTTTCCAATATTAAAGCTACTGAAAACTGGGTGCAGCTTAGAACCTAATTAAAAAAATGGGTTGGAGAGGCAGTTAGAGCAATAGCAGATTCTAAATTATTTTGTACTATTTTTCATTTTCCACAAAGACTTGTTGAGAATTTGAGGTGCATCTTAGATTCGAGTAAATTCGGTAGTATTATTTTTTAAATTAAACCTAAAATTGAATTTTTTCAAAATAGTTTTGTTTGTATTAGCAATATGGAGGAGTAAGAAAATAAAAACTATTGTTTGAGCAAATTCTTAACCATCATAACATCTTGTCTATTAGAGCATCTACAGTGTGTGTGTGTGGTGGGGGGAATGAGATAAGAATATTAAGAATATGATGCATAATTTGGTGCTTTTAAACCTTGATATACTTTTCAGAATGTCAGAATTATTAAAGAATTAAGAAGATTAAAGAATACAAGCTTTTATAAAGTTGTAATATAAAAATTTTAAAAGTTTCATTTAAAAACATTTTTAAGATTTATTATTTTATGATTTTTTTTTCTTGTCTCAAAAAATTATTAGAATTAAAATTTAATTCAGTTTACATTCTTAATTGAAATCATTACTAAAATCTAAAGCCAACTTTATTTTAAAATTAAGTATGTTTGCTAGTTTAAGGAAAAAATTACATGAAAAAATATAATTTTAAAAATAAAGCACATTTATGTAAGGAACATTTTTTAATTTAAAATACTATATTTATTTAAAACTGAGCAATTGAAAAAGAATTAACATTCTTCTTTTGTATGAAATTTAAATGAGTATTGCTTTTGCACAAATATTTATTCCCCAATCTTATAAAATAACCTTTTTTCTCCAGCCTCTGCCAATGAAACATAACAGTTGTTTGGCCGGAAGTGAATCTGTGTCTAATGAAAGTCTTCTGCATTTGAGACAGTTTGAATGCAATCGATTTCTTGGAAGACACTGCAGATACCGTCCCACTGGATCTGGAGGTTAGGGTTAAATTATTGTTAAAGTTTTTATATTATTGTTCATACAAATAGTTGCTTCTTGTGATACTTTATAAATAAGTTTTAGTTTCAGAAATTTATATCTTTTCTGCAGAGCCTCATTCCTATTGAAATCCTTGTGCACAGAACTGATTAGTAAAAAATTTTTAGTGATCTGATAAAAATAATTAAAATCATCAATGTCACAAACTTTTAACCACAACATTGTCAAGTTGTGGTTTGAATCCTGGTTCCACTAAAGACTTCAAGTTGGCATGATGTGGAACTTAGGTGACTGGTGGGCCAATACAAGAGTTGCCCTTGTCACTTGACCAAGATTAAAATTTATTGGATCCATCACTAATAGTTTCAGAGTGTGACTTTAATAAAAATCAAGTTAAACTCATAAAAATATATACTAAATTAGCCAAACTATTGATAGTAGGTCTAGCTTGAGGTAAGCCTTTAAATCTATTTATATTACAAATTTATATGTTTATAAATTCTGAATTTCAGACTACATAAAAATCATGTAATGCAAGACTTTATTAGTAAAAATGTTAGGAAATTGTATTGGATTTTATTTACAAGATAAGTTCAAAATAGGGTTTATTATGTGATGTTCTATTTGTTTTTGAAAATAAAAATTTGCATAGCTCTGAATTTCACAATTTTATTAAATATTGAAAATTTAACAAGTTCACTTTGATATAAAGTATTTTGTACAAAACAGAGATATATTTCCTTACAAATGTATTATGTATGTTCTAATAATTGAAGATAATACTTTTACTGTAATATTTCATGGATGCTTTGCAACATTTAGTGCATTTACTTATTTTGTTCTCAAGCATAGTAAAATAAAAAAATTTTAACTAATGTTGCTCTTTGTTCTGGTTATCAGAAATTTTTCAAATGGATTGGAATGCTCCAGAAATTCAATCAGCTGACCTGAGTGGAAGTCGAATGAGAAGGATAGAGCTTGGATGCACTGCAGATTATCGAGACAGAAACCCAACAATAATGGCACAAGACTGTCTCCCAGTATGGTGTCACAATACATTTCCGTTCTGCAGACAGGATTGCAGCTTTTTCAGATTCTGCTCAACATTGAGAACTAAAGTGACAATTATGTTAAAAAGCCGCTATTTCTTCAGCTTTGTTGTAATCATGATTCTAATCAGCAATTGCCAACTGGTGAGTGCATGCTGAGAGTTGATTTTGAATCATATGATCCAAGCAACTTCCTTATAAATTTCTGTTAGGAGATGTAGAGAAATGTAATATGTGTGTATATTTTAAACAATTATTTGTCAGAAATTTTTTTTGATTGATCATATTATAGTATCGGAATTATTTTTATATAATTAGCTTTATTTAAAGATGTTCATTATCATAATAAATTTAAATGATCAAATCTTTGCTTTTATGATCTACATTTTACATTTGAATTTGGATAACAGATATGTCTAAAGAACTGTACAATGTATAGGATATATTGTAAATGAAGATGGATATTAGAGATTAATTAATATTATTTTTAAGTAAACTCCTTTAAAGTAATTTCTAATTTTATTATATTGTTTTAAAGCATAAGTTTTATAATCGGCCAATTTTTTTCTTTGTTTTAAAAATTTTTTCAATATTGTGGGCATTTTAAAACATGTAATTTTTGAAATATTATGAATTGTATAGTTATATATAATGTGGAAAATATGAAAGTTATATAATTGTAGTATTATTTAAATTATTTATTGTTAAAATAAAAACGTTTTTAGATGTTTTTATTTTAATTATTATTGACTTAGTGTAATTGACTAAAATAACATTCATATAGTTAGGTGTACATTTAATAGACTATTTAGAGTTTTAATAGTTTCCTTCTGTAAATGTGCCCAGAGTAGATGAGTAATCATGGTCATGAGCTTATGGCCTGTGTTGCCAAGTCGAGGATTTGAGTCCTGGTGCCATTGAAAACCCACCATGTAAAGGGGTTGATGCACATTAAATTTGCCAAGGCTTAAAGCCCTTTCATGAGCAGGATATGGAAGTTTGAGAGTGGGGTGCCAGGTGAGGTGTTGTCCTCATCACTTGACTGAGGTACAAAATTATAAGGTTATTGCCAACAGCCATTGTGTAACTTCAAAGTGAAATTTTAATAAACAATTAAATCAAAATTTCCTTCATTCAATCTGTAATAATTCTACTCAAAAGATTTGTTTTACTAGATTTTCTGAAACCTGTGACAGATGTTTTAAAACAATTATACATTTTTTTATATATCCTTTTCCTTCGTAATGAATAATTTTCATATATGCTTCAATGATATTATGATGTATAATGTGACACTTCTGTTAAAAATTAAATATCAGAAGCACTGTGCAAGTTATTGATATTTAGTGTATCAAACTATATATTAGATAAAAAGATTTTGTGGGCAAATGTTTTCTCAGTTGCTATTGATAATTTGTATCTAATTCTTGGTTTTGTTATTGTAGGCTGTGGAATTAAACTTTTCATCTGAAAAGTTACCAATTATTGAACAAATTGCTGCCTATACTGACAAAGTGTTTGCTTGCCTATTTTTTATTGAAATGCTGCTAAAGATGTTTGGTTTTGGCATAAAAAGCTATTGTAGTAATTTCTGGTGCATTTTGGAACTCATTACTACTTTAGTAAGTATAAGAATATGCATAAATAAATGTATTTTTTACTATTAAAATTCTGAAGGGATTACATACCTTGGAATTATGATCTATAAATTCTTTTGTTATTGATAATCTTGTTGTTTCTTTGTAAATTTTATTACATTTTTGATGAACATATTCTTTTAATGTATCATCAGTGGTATTTTTTCTTATAAAAGGCTTTTCTTATGAAAATAATACTTAATTGAAACAATTTCATATAAAGTTGCATTGCATTGTTATCAATTTTATATTTTTGGTTACCTTATGTTATCTCCTTTCTTAAATATGTTTTGCTTGAAATTATAAACAAAATACATTTTTGTGTAATCTATGCATATACCAGTAATTTTAATGCTTTAAAAACTGTATAAAATATTGGCTTTGTAAAAAGTTAGACTGAGCTTTTAGGCATTAGAGAAGCTTCATTTACTTTTTGTCTATATAGTTTTCTGGAAATTTTGATTGGAAGTTTTATTAATATTTGAGCCTTTGCATAATTTGTTTAAAAGTACTGTAAAATCCGGCATTTAATGCACACTTTGAACACAAAAAATAAGATCAAAATTTATAGGTGCGCATTATAAGCTGGGTATAAATTATTTGTAATATTACATTTCTTTCTTCCTTTTTTACTTTATTATCATTGCCAATTGAAGATAGCTTCTTTTTGCTCTTCATATATAATTAACACTAGAAAATTTAAACTTATACTTAAAGTAATTTTGATTCATAATTTTTTTTGCAATTTAATAGTATGCTATCAATTCTTGATGCATATAGCTTGTTTTATTTTATACTTAATATTATGTTTAAATTGCTGTTCTGTTTCTTTTTAGTTATAAATCACTAACCAAATTTTATTATTTTTTTTTATTGCCTAATGTCTATCTGTGCATGATGTACACTTAAGTTGTATTGAGATTTGTTAGAAAATTCTCTTTAATATTTTTTTGTCACATTTCTTTGCAGCTTCTTTATGTTTGCATGAAGTTTAACGGCAGTAGTAGTTGAAATATTCATTAATTATTCTCTGTGCATGATGTGTTTATGATTTTCGTCTGGATGGTAACTTTATGTAGTAAGCATTTTCTTTTTTTTTATGTTGTCATTCATTTTTGATATTTTTATTTATTTTTCAAAAGAAATGAGATTATCTCTTTCACATAACATATGGCATAAAAATATTGAAATCACTATAACATATGAGGGATTTTTTTTTACCATAGAGCAGTCATTGTGTTTTCCTACAAATGTTGAATGTAATTCTTTTGAAATGTACAATATACAATTATAATTCTTGCTTGATTACATTTGTATCAGCTCGTAAAATTTCATTTAGTACGTATAGATATTGTACATATGGAATGATTTAGTTGTATATTACACATAAAACTGATACAGTTATCCATATAAAGTCAAACTCTAGGCTACAAATTTTGTATTCCAGTTTTAGAGAGACATTCTGGTAAAATTATCGAAAGTTGTGGTTGGTATTTCATGGTTGGTGTGGGAATCAATATTGGAGTATAATTTTTTAGCAAGTATTGCAAAAATATATGGGAATTACTTTAGCTAAAGAGAAGAGCTGATGTTTTAGTTGTGGATTTGTTCTAATTCTTGAATAATTGTTTTTTTTTTTACAAGATCTTGAAGAGAAGCAACGCAATCTTTCAGTACTAAAATTTCAGTAATTTCAGGTATTGAAAGCTGCTCAACTATTTATATACATTTAATTTCCATGCTACAATGTAGTCATAATGGCTGAATAATTTAAATATGGGGTATACCCTTTTTTCTTAAAATCCTTGAATTATATTAAAATTTTTAAAAATTCAGTTCAATATATAAATGGCATAAAATACTATTATTGATTTTAATAAATGTCTTATGTATATTTAGTAATAAATCTCATATTTAGTATGTTTGAGTGGTTTGTATTCAGTGTTTTGTATATTAAAAAAATAATACTGAAGCTTTTAAATAAAATTTTTACTGGTTATAATTTTTTTATTAATTTTAGAAATGCTATTTGAGTAGTTGATTATAAAATAAACTAATTAATCTGCAGAAAATGGGGCAAAATTATTCAATATTTGTTCTAATAATGAAGTAGATTTTTTGTTTGTGTGTATGTGTAATATAAAAAAATAATTTTAAAAAAAGTATATAAAACAATTTAAGATTAGAGAATCAGGAGAAAAGATTTGTTTGTGTTATACCATTGTGGTTTGATTAAAGCATGGAATTAAATGTATAAAAAAATATTGAATTTCAATTGAAATTTTCTTGAAAATGTCTGAAAAGTTACTTTATTTATTTTTGAGATTGTTCATTATGCTTGTTTATTTTTGTAAGTTACATGCATCAACATGCTAAAATATCTGGATTATTTCCATACATATCTAATGAAATGTTAATAAATGTTTACATGTGCATATTTTTTTAAAAATAATTACTGTGTATATTATGTTGCTACACTTGTTTTTTTTTTTTTTTTTTTTCGTATTCTGTTCATTATAAATAATATAAACATTTTATATTGTAAACAATCAAGTATTTTTATTATTAGTGTAGTATTTATATTTGAATACTTACAAGGTGACATAAAATGTTTTTATTTTTGTTAATTTGTTATGCTTTCTGACTTTGTAGGCCACAGTTTCTTATATTGTTTTGCATGAATTTGGATTTCATGAATTTTTTGCCCTGAAAATGGTCAGAGTTTTTCGACTGGTGTATTTGTACAAGACTTTGAAATTTAATAAACAATCAAAAGTAAGTACTAAAATTATAATTTTTTCCATAAATACAGTGTATTAGTCTTAAAGTATGTAATTTGTATAAAATGTTGCAATTTATACTAAAAATTTTGATATTGGCTTCATTTGAAGATAAATAAAAATTTATACATAATTGTCTATATATTTCATTTCTATTTTTAATTGATTGGATTACATGATAAAAATTTTAATTTTAAATTTTGTCATTCTGTTTCATATGATTATAAATGATAGAAAACAAAATGCTTGAAACTTGTTGAATTTATATTGAAATTAAGTATTATATTACTTATAATATGAAAGGAATGGTAATTTTTAATATATAACTTCTTTACAGGCTATTTTGACATCTTTGAAACGTGCGTTGCCCTCCCACTTTCTAGTCTTCTTCTTCGTCTTCTATATGTGGTTAATCTTTGCTGTGATGGGAACTGCGATGTTCAGTGGAATGTTACATCGTTGTTTGGACATTAACAACCAAGTTCTTGCCCTTTCAGAAACAGCATGTCTTCAAAATAATGGAACTTACAAGACTTCACCTGTGAACTTTGATTCAGTTGCACATGCATTTATTGGACTTCTGCAAGTAGTACGTATTTTTATCCTCTGATTTTTAGATTTCCAAATTTTTTACGATTCCCTCCCACTTTGCAAAACAATTTTTTAATGACCCTTTCACCTTTATAACAGCTTTTGCTTTTGTTACATTGATTTCAATGAAAGGTTACATGTATGTAAATATTTTAAAGGTATGCTTGAATAACATAATGCACAATGGACTAAATTCGTAAGACGCATAGTCACATGATAACTGAGCCAATCAGTTCATAAATTAATGTGATGTTATAATTATATCATAAATATAATCACGCATTTCCATTTAATTAGTTCTTGTGCTTCACTGTTACCAACTTTTGCTTTTGCAGGAGCTTTCTTTTAGAAAATACATATTTGTCAACAATATAATAATGCACAT
>BMAV01002757.1:186431-207412 GCA_019973955.1 Trichonephila inaurata madagascariensis
AGAATTTTAACACATGAACTCTTTACCCAATCATATCAAATTTTAAATGTTATCTAAATTTTACAAGTTGAACAACTAGTATATCAATTTTTAATCAATGGGAAACACGTGATTGCCTTTATCATGTGACCATCATGAATTTAGTCCATTGCATTCAAATCAGAGTAACCATGTGAGAAGGTATGAAAACTAAATTAAATAGTATGATTATGTAAAAATCTTATTGTAATAATTACAACATCTACTGGTAAATTGTTTATTTCTAACATAAAGTAAAAGTATGAAGCAAAAAATTTCAAAATACTGTAAGGGATGATCCTGGACACCATAAGGAAACATATTCTTCTCTTTATAAATTTGAATCCCAGTCCTCTTAGCTTGCATGCTTTACATGTTACTGATGTCATCATACTCTAGCAAAGAACAATTAATTGAAAGTTTCCTTATTTCTGCCAAAACATTTGAAACTCCATGAATTGTATAAAAGTTGTTTATTTATTGTACATACTATTCTTTTAACCTGTCTTGTCCCACTGGTGGTAGTACTGCCCACTTTGAGAACCTGTACTCAAAATGATTGAAAACTCTGAACTCCGATCATCTGGATAAAAAGAACCAATGGTCGCGTATTAAGGGTCAAATAAGTAATAAATATAATCCAATGAAAGAATATGCTTTTGCTTTTAAGGTATAAAAATGTTGCAGAAATGAAATAAATACCATTTAAAACAAGAATAAAAGCAATTAACTTGTAATTTTATACATCATTTTTAAAGTACAGCTTCATTATTTTTGTAGCAATTATTTATTTTCGAGCTTTCCATGATATTTTTTTTTTTATCATTTCTATTTAGTTTCATAAGTTCTGATTTATTCTATTAGTATTTCATATATTTATTTCAATGCTATTTCACTTTTTGGTTGCTGTTGCAAGACTAGAACATGATGAACTTGTGCCAGTACCAAAAAAATAATCTTGGAGAATTTTCGACAATGGAGATATAACAGTTCTTTAAAAATTAAAAAATGTTTACTGGCTTATTGATTCTTTACATAAACAACAGTAGTATAGTCCCCAATCCCCAGGCCAGGGACTGGTCTATGAATCAAATGATACTAGGCCACACATGGAACATTAAATTATTTTCATTTAATTTATTGTGGCATATTTCTCTCAGATTTGTGCGACTTTCCATAGAACTCACTTTATATTCCATGTTAAATAACTTTATATTCATTTTTTGCTGAGCTGTATTTTATTCTGAAGGCATGTTTAAAATATATTTAAATTAAAATTATTAAAACAAAACAATCTAAATTATAAACAATCAATGTTCCCCCCCCCCTCCAGTGGGCGGAGGTAAAATTATCAAACTTTGACTGGCCAGGGTGATAAAAAGATTTGGGAGCACTGTTAAACATTATTGAAATTTTAAACTTTTTTAAAATTGTTTTGAGCATAATCTCAACATTTTTTTTTATTTATTATTTATGTAAATTGTTTCAAATTTATCTTCGAGGTTTCGCTAATCACATGTGGCTGCGGCAGTGTAGCAGCTAAGGTAATGGATTCATGGCCGGCATGTCATGAGTTCGAGCCCAGTGCCGCTGAAGACTCGCCATGTAGGGAAGTGATGCACGTTAAATCTGTTTAGAGCTCAGATGTCCTCCCATTGGTGTGGTAATTCAGAGAGGGGGGTGCCAGCTCAGGTATCGTTCTCATCACTTGACCATGGTTAAAAATTAGGATATCTGTCACCCAAAGCCTTCGTGTAGCTGAATAGTATGAAGTTAATGTTCACTCATTCATTAATCACATCTTGCAAAATAATAAGTGAATTTTTTTATTTTCCCTATTATCCAGGCTACTTTGCAGAATTGGATTAGTTTTGTTACAGACATCATGGATAATTCAAATATCGTGAGTATCTAAAGTATAATGTATTTGTAATACCAAATTAAAATTATATCTTAATATTCGTTAAATGACTGGCAATGATAATTTTTTTTCTAGTCAAATGAAGTAAAGAATGAAGTCTACACTGCTACGTTTTTCCCTTTGTTTATAATGTTCAGTACATTTCTGACACTGAACCTTTTTGTTGGTGTTACTTGCTGGTACTTCAATGATCAAAAAAGAGGTATTACTTTAAAAAGTTTTTTATATTGTTGAAGTCAAAATATTAGAATAAATCCACTTTAACAGGGAAAAAAAACCCATTTTTTTTCTTAATTTTTTAAAAATTTCTTTATTTAAAGAAGCAGAATGAGTTGTGTAGATTTTTGTTCTGTTTTAATATTAAAGTTTTAATAACCAATTTGATTTTATTATTTTATCTATGAAATTGGGGTTTCTTGATCCAATTGAAGCTTTCCCTCTACTTTATTTTTCTGCTAATTAAATTTTTTATTACTTAGTAGTATAGGTTAACAAAGTTATATTATATATTTAAACATCACCTTGTCATAAAAACATTTTTTCCCCTTAGATTCAGACAATAATTTGAACTCAAGAACAAATGCGTTATACAAAGCAGCTGTCAGGAAAATGGAGAATGTCAAACTCGAAAAAACCATACCTCCTCCTAAGGTAAAGAATACTTTGTGAAATGTACTTATGAGGTTATAATGGTTATATTAGAAAGCATATTTTTAATATATTAAAAAAATTTTAAAACATACAAACCAAAAACTTTGTTGTTATAAAGTATTGATCACCTTATGAACTTCATGTACTCACATATAATTTAATTGTTTAATTATGTATTAATTTTGTTTTTCTGAAACATTGTTTTTTTTAACCTTATGTCTATTCCACTTTATAATGAATGGGGAAGAGGCATGCTGAAGAGTACTATAGTAGAAATAAATTGCAATAGTAGTATTTTTTTCCTTGTGATTATTTTTTAACCACATATCTATTGTACTTTGCAAGAAATGAAAAATTCATGCTCAAGTGCTCAAATTGTGATAGTTCATTAAGTCCAATATGCTATATTCAGAACTTCTATTGCAGTATATTTTTAAAAATTCTATGCTTTAAATAATTGAAGTTTTTATTTTTATTTGAAGACCACTCTTTAGAGCTTTGTTAGTATTATTACTTTTGATGTTTTATAGCTGATAGTTGAATTTTTGGAAATATAAACAAAAATATGCTCATAATCAAGAAGACCAATATTTCAAATTTATTTTCCTATTCTAAATATTACTACTTATTTCCCCCATTGTTTTCATTTATTTTGCTGATATTTTATTTAACTGAATAATCTTGAATGCATATTACATAACACTACCACTTTGAAAAAATTATATGCTAAGCAACACATTTTATTTTAATTTAAAGTATTTTGGGCTTTTTTTTTTTGGCAGTATTAGGCTTAACTCTCAAACTAAAAATAATAGTATTTTTCCTGATTAAAATAATTATTTTATGAGTTAATAGATGCAAAGAAGTAGATCGTTAAAGATGTGTTGAGCTTATAAATTGAAATGAGTTACAGATTCAAGTCACAGTACCATTTAAAATTTTCATTTTATTCTCAAGTATAGATTATTTAAAAATACTTAGAGTTAAGCATTTATTTGTCATCCTCCTTAATTGGTTATGGGTTTTAAAAGGTGATTTCAGTAGCCAGTAGGTAAATATAGTAATAATTTAAATTTTAAAACATATTGAAATGGGCTGTTTTTACTTAATGCCAGAGAATAGGCTTAGAATTGAAATTTAAAAGAAAAATCTGTAAAATTTAATATTTCCTATGATTCTACCATATGTATTTATTTAAAAAAAGATTGAATAATTATGAAGTTTTTAATATTGTTTAATTTTTTATATGAAAGTACAAAATATATTGTATGTGATAAAAAAAATGAGAAATAAAAATTAATAGTGTATTAAAATATGCTTTTTTCTATATCTTAATATCGATACTAATACAGGAGTATTTTCTCTGTTTTTAGATTAATATTATTAAACTATATTTATAATTATATTTCTAACATTAGGTAAAGATAACCTGAATTTTAATTATGCTATTAGTGCATAATTACTGAAAATTCAAATTGTCATTTTTTGAATTTTAATGTTTTACACATCTAAAAAGTATATTTTCCTTCTTGCAGCTACATTTCCAAGCCTTTGTTTATCGCATGGTGAGCAGTGATAATTTTGAGATGGCTAGTTTTGTCTTCATTGGACTTCACATGTTACTTATAGCACTGGATATGTATGATCCTGACCCATCCGAGATGTTTGCTTTGGCCATGTTTGAACTCAACATCTTTTTCATTGTTATTTTCTCAATTGAAGCTATTTTAAAACTGATTGCATATCGACAATATTATTTCTTATCATTTTGGAACCATTTTGATGTAGTTGTTCTGACCCTTTGCATTTGTGGTAAGTTATCATGAATATTTAAAAAATATATATATTTAATGATTTTTTTTAGCTGGAGGTGTGGGATGTTTCATATGCTACACCTCTCAATTCTGTAAAGTGGTTTTCACTGTATCGCACATTTTTGCAGCAATAAATCTTCCATAAGCTTTATATTAAAAATCAGCTTATGCGATATAGTATCAACTTTGCACTAATCTGTTTCCTGTTGAATTGTTTAGGGAATAATGAATTTGTTTATATAATATTTGTGTTTTTTGAATATTAAATTTCAATATCATTCTATCAGCATTGAAACAACTGAGTTTAATTGTTAGACAAATTTATGAACAAGTTTTGTTAAGTCTTTATTTATCATATTGATGTCGAATGTTGAAATAACGAAGTTTAAATATTCATAAAACACAAATTAGTTGATTTGTCATGATTTTAAAGTTACTCAATGCAAAAAAATTTTGTATTTAATGATTTTCAGATGTTTTTGTAAGAAACAAAATATCATGAGGTTTTAATGGGATGGCAAAAAGAAGAGTAAGATCTTCTTTTTCAAGCATTGTTAAGGCTAAACACTTCAATTTAATATTGAATAGCGGAAGAAATTTTATCTATTTTACATTTATTTTATCTAGTTAGATTTTGGGGTATAGGTAAGGGAGATATACTTTAAAATATTTCACATGCACTTTTTTAAAACATAAATTACATCCTATTTTAAGCAAAACACATGTATTAAACAGGTGTATTTTAAACAAAACACAATACTAATAAATAGTTTGAATTTCAGAATTATCAATACCAGTGATAATTAATCTTCCTATTTAATTGGAAAGTGCAGTATGATTTGAATATTGCAGGATATATTTTATACAGGTATAAAAGAAGTTATTTTAAGGGAATCTTTTTATAATTGTAATTTTTTTAGTCTTTAAAATTCAATATATTACTTAGTTCTTTTTTGTTACTTTCAACTAGAACTGATTTATTCTTTAAGGGGAAATTTATAAAAAGTTATAAACTAAAACAAAAATTTTTGAATTTTGTTACATATTTTGTATATTAAGTGTATGCATTTTACAATCAAAGGTAAATATTTGCAGCAATCTGATATAACAATAAATATCTTAATAACAATTTAGATCTTAACTTTAATACATGATTATTAGTAATTAATCACTCACTAATTTTTTACAAATACTGAAAAATTTGAAGGGAAATTTATTACAATATTAGGAAGTGTTTATAAATGTAACAATTAAACTAAACAATAACTAAAATTGGTGCCAGATCTGAAATTACAAACCAGCTGTGAAAAATGAGTGATGATTGCAAGTTGTAGACAGCTATGTTTTTATCAAACGACTTGTTAGAATCCCAATTCCAATAAAGATCTCATATAGTTGGATTAATGCACATTAAATCTGTTGTGTTTCAAAATTCTTGCATCAGCATAGTGTAGAAGTTAAGAAAATTGAGTGCAACTCAGGTGTTGCATTTGTTACTTGACCATAGTTTAAAAGTATGAGGTCCAATTCTCCTTGTCATTTTTAAAAGCGAAATTAATAAATGATGAACCAAAATTATAAATTATCTTAGGTCAGTTTTGAGAGTAATCATTGCAAGCAAGATTACTTCCAAAATAGAAAAGAAAATAGGTATGTGTCAGCGAAAAACTGTTGATTTTATTATTTTTATACTGTCCTTTTTTTTTTAAAAAAACCCCCATATTTCTATAAAATTCATATAATTTTTTTATGTGTGTATGCATAACTTTTTTATTTACATATTTGTAGTGAATAAATCTTACATAGATTCAACAAAATAAGATACTATAGCATTTTGTTCTACAAATTTCATTACTATTGTCTTGATTACCAGTTTGTTTAAATAGTACTTCTTTGAAACTTGGAAGTATTTAAGAGGTATGAATAATTAATTTCATTATATTATGGGATGTATTCATTTCCCACTTTTTGTAAAGTCTATTTCTTTGAGAAAAATCAGTGCTTTCTGAGGCATGTGCAAAACAAGAAACTTGTAAGATAAAAAAACAACAACCAAAGCTGCATGTGTGGCATTTGTTATATTTTCAAACTTAAGTTATTTTTAACGATTTGCTTGTATGTATTTTTTCTTATGTTTTGTTAAATAAGTTTTATTAAATACTTGATGTATTCAGGTAAGCTTATAGAAAACTATTTGTAACATCATAAATCTGCAATGTAATTAATTATGTGGAAGAATTGCAATAATTATATATAAACTGCATAGAATTAAAAAAAAAAAAACATTCTACCAGTATACTGCACCACTTTTACATAAACATTATAATTTAGTACCTTTTTTAACTGCTTCAATTAATTTTATTGTAAAAAAAATTAATCAAGATCAATTATTAATAAATACAAATTGATACATTTATTAATAAATTTTACTCAATGTGTCAATATTGGATTATCACAATTTAATACTGTCTAGTAATTATCTAAAATATTTATATTTTCAGGAACACTCTTTGAAAATCTTTTTTCATCCCCTATGTTGCCAGCAATGCTTCGCTTGATACGTTTTATAAAATGTCGGCGATACCTGAGGCGATACATAAGAGGAATGCTACCTTTGCTCTATACTCTGTATTCTTCAATACCTGCCTTTGTTAGCATTGTAATCATCCAATTCATAATTATGTTTATATATGCCACTTTTGGTGTATACCTTTTCCACAACATCAAGCAGTCCTGGGATATAAGTGGGGAACTTAGCTTTGAAACATTCCCCAAAGCTATGCTACTCCTCTTCCAACTCTCTACCTTAGCCGGTTGGATCGATGTCTTGCATTGCTTGTCAGCATCTGGAGAAAACTTGACTTCTGCTACTTTCTTTGTGGTGTCCTACATTATAATTGTGTATTATATCATTATCAAGACACACTTGGTGGTAATCCTGGACAGTTTTGAAACTGCCATGTGGGAGTATGAAAATATATTGTTGAAAGAGGACTACGAAATGTTTGCTGAAGTGTGGCAGAAGTTTGACAACAATGCCCGAGGCATCATCAAGTTCAGCAATTTGCCGGACCTGTTGGATGTTTTGGAAGAGCCATTCCACTTCTGCAAGCCGAATCGATACCTCATTGCGACGCTCAATATTCCCATCTATGAAGGAGATCTCGTATTCTATGCAGATGTTATGGATGCTCTTACTCGTGATTTTATGAGCCATAAAGCCCACCTTGTTGAGATACCTGATAGCATTCCTGGTCTACTTGATAACAAAGGTAAGACTTTGAAGAAAATTGGAAGCACATTGTGGAGACAACGACAAAACCATTGTGCATATGTTATCCAGCGGGCATGGAGACGATATACTGGAAAATTGGTAAGATCTCCCGTCTTTTACAGTGAAGTCAGATTGGCCGATCAAGGCGATAAGGTCGATACTTATTTGGCTGCAGAAGTACGGTCTGGCAGTCATGCTTCAGTGTGAGTGAAATACCGCCCCTTTAAATGTGATTTGTGGAACATAAATATTCCATGCATGACTAGCGTAATGTTGAAGCTCAGATAAAAGTGCTTCCAGATAGTGAATTTTCTATCACTGTTATTCCTGTTAGATGTCAAAATTGGAAAATTTTTAGACTTGGATGTGTTTACCATATTACCTCTTTTGTTATTGATCAGATTTAAAAGAATGGTGACTATATTTCAGAGTTAGAAATAAAGGGCGATTAACTTTAGAAAAAAATATTCAGCAAGAAATCTGAATAATTAGTGATCAGATAATGTTTATAAATTAAGTAACATTTTTTTTTTCAAAATAAAAATGGCTTTCTTTAATACTTCTAGTTGCTTATTACTGATCAATTCAATGGTCAATTTAACACAGTTGACTTAACAGTTTTAAATCATCAAATAATAAAATAAATTTCATTGACCTCACTTCTCCAGTTTATTTGACAGTTATAATGCCATAGGCCTTAAGTTTGATGTGTGCATTATCGATTTATACATAGGATGACTTTTGTTTGCAATGATATCTAAAATTGCAATTCCCAGGTTTTTTAGAATTTCAGATAAATGGTATAATTTTTTATTTTAATTAGGATTTTCATAATTATTTTGCCTCTTTAAAAAATCTCTTTCCTGTACATACTTAAAATTTTGTAGGCTTGTTATCATGAATATAATTGCTCTGCAATGCATGAAAAATTAATTTTGATCAAATTATGAGGTAATATGGTAACATGTCTTCATTTTCAAGGGCCTTAGAATCAAAGGGAAACACCGTATTCAGTAAAAAAAAAACACCCAATTAAAAGCACAATTAGTGAAAAAATTTATTTAAGGTGAAAAAAAAAGAGAAATAGGAAGCATTTGATTAGTAATGTTTAAATCTTTTCAAATGTTCCTCAATATGAATATATATTTATTTAGAATAGTTCATGGGAAAACTTCGACCACCTTTGTTTCCAAGGTGCTCTTGCATAGTTGAAAAGGGGCATGTACAAATACTATAGGAAATTGTTGAAAGCATTTGGAACTGTTAACATTATGTGCATATTATACATATAAAAATGCATGCCATTGTTTAAATTGTTGCATGATAAATGTTACATGGTTGGAAATAGTCAAGAGTTTATATAAATCCCTCTTTTTGATCAATGTAAGTTTAGAAACATAATTCTCAAGTCTAACTTTAAAATTTACAATTTTTAGATTTACACATATTATAAATTAATTTTAGAAGTATCTATTTAAAATGATTAAATAATAATGTTCCATCTTATTTAAAAGCATATTACTTATGTTTGCACATAATTTTTAGATAAAAGAAATTGTGCTGTTTCAATTTTTACATAAAAAACATATTCTGTAATTCAAGATTAATGTGCAATCATATTGAAAATTTGTTATTTATAGATTTAACTGAAATGATTGAAAATGTTGAGATCACATCATTTTACTTATTTTTGAATGATGGCTTTAGATAACCAGTTATGTAATAAAAATGTTTAGATATAAAAAAGATTTAAAAGAAATTTTTTTTTTTTTAATTATCAATTTTGTTCAATTTACAAAAGAAAGAAAATTTGACTTTTTTGTTAAGTATATAAATGGAGAAACTATTTCTCTTTTGCTCTTGTTAAATTACAATATCAAAAGTATTGTACTAATCTAGATGTTCTTTAAGTTAGTGATTGAAAATTAATTTAATAGCTATTCTCTGATCAAAATATTGGTTAATTTGTATTTATTAATGAGAAAATGAAAATAATTATTGAATTTATTTTTATTACATTTTTTTGAAAGAATTAAAACTAGTACAATACATAACCAGTAATAGTTTAAAATATTATTAGTTATGTGTATTACTTGTTAGCAAAATTATAAGAATTTTTGCATGAAATATAGATAGTAGTTGAATGTTTAATTGTTAAAGAAAATAACTTAATAAGTCGTAACAGATTTCAGTCCTTGCTAATAAAAAGGAAGATAACGATAACAGTTCTTTAGGAAGAACAAATTGGGCTTTCTCTGTTTAGGTATAAATAAATGTAGTTAAATAGAGATACATATAATTAAGCGAGGGTCTCTTTTGCGAATTATGAACATGATGTTAAAAAAAGTTGTATTGAAGTTGAATTCAAATCTGTTTCTTTATATTTGAATTTCAAGAGTCTAACAATAAAAAGTGGATTTTAAAAAAATATTGTATACTCAATAATTAGTTTTTGAGCCTTTATATAAGATAATCAATAAGTTAATTGATTAAAGGAAAAATCTGTATGTAGGAACTTACGATATTGCTCAAATCTTTAAATGTTATTTTTTTAAAAAAACAAAGATGTGTACACATTTACAGTTTTTGTTTTGTGAAATAAGTTGGTTAAATTATTTTATTTTTTTAATTTACAACTAGAGATCAATGATTGTCATAAACATATTGAATGCTTGGAAGGAAAAATATAAAATAATACAGTTATATATTTAAAACTGCTTACTCAATATAATATGTTGTTGGCATCAATTTTATAATTCATAATATGAAAAATTGCAATAATTATTACTTTTGATAGCTACATGACTTAGTCATAATTTTTTCATTATTACATATAAAAAGAAGCTGCAAAAATAAAACCAAAATAATTGCAAAAAAGTAATTAAAAAATTAAATAATCAGCTTGATCAAAACATTGGCAACTAAGACTTCCATTTTTTTAAAAAAAATCTACTGATAATTGGCATCATTACCCCACACGTATTGGTGCATATTTTTATATGTGATTATTACAAAAATAATTATTTTAAATTAATAGATGAATTAAAATGGAAATAGTTTATAAAGGTAGAATTGTTGAATTATAAGTTACTATTTAGTTATTTTTAAAGATAAAATACAACGAACAGTGAAAAAAAAAAGTTATCTAAAATGATGATCAATAATTAATGTTTTAAAGTTTACAAAGGTTAATTTAACTAATGAAAAGTTTTGAAGTATTCTTCAAGAATAGATTTGATATAACACAAATAATAGTTTAATATCCAAATTGTAAATTCATTTTTTAAACATCGTTAAAAGATAATTTATCTTCCTAAAAGTTAATGTAAATAGTGGTAGAAAACATTAAAAATATAATTAAATACAAACTTATCCAATGAATTACAAATTCTTATAATTGACCAAATGTATTACACAATCAAGTTTTTATCATTCTGAACATACATGCTTATAGAACACTTATTTTTGTATATTTTTAGCGGCTGTTGTTGAATTGATTTTACTATGTACAGTTTGTATTTCAGATATAAAAAGTATATGTATGCATGTTACAATGTGTTTCAGTAGACTTGTTATACAGTGACACCCTTCTGGTATAAATATCCACTACCATGACTAGGGGAAACAAAATGATTTTAAGAATGCTCACTATATCTGAAAAAGAAAGTTGCAATGGGGAAGTCATTCTAAAACAAGTCTGCTGCACTTAGATGAAAATGAGAATTACATCTCTACTGTTTCTGTTGTCTTGTTGCTTAATTGAAAAGTGCTGCTTTAAAAGAAATGTTTTTAAAATCTTGTCTTGTCGAAGCTAATCTTTTTTCTACTATTTAACAATCATTTACTACCATGCCAATATTATTGTAATATATGTAAAAATAAAAACATTACTAACAACAATAAAGTAAAATTTTTGTGTTCTTTTATCAGTCCATTATATGTTAAATATGATTTCGGATAGTCATACTTGTAGGTGTTTAATTTTCATGAACATAATAGAATAACAATACAGTAAAACCTGTTTTTGTGCGATTGGTTTTGTGCAATATATGAATTTCAATGGCTTTTTATCTATGTTAGACTAGATGTATCTATTACAATTTATGTTCTATCTATTTACCAGTGGCATAATAGAGAATGTTAGCCCCCCCTGAAAGTCAGGTTTTGCCTTTAATATTTTATAAATTAGGTAAATACGTATTTAGTGTTAGTCAGGCCTTGGGGCCCCTAGAGTCCACTGTGATGCGAGGGTGTACGTTATGCCACTGAAATGTACATATAGACACTTCAAGATGCTCTGTTCATTTTTTATAAACAGTCTCCCGACAATGCGCTTTCAGTTGCTTTCTCTCAACGCTCCAGCGGCCCACGCTTGATTGTGAAGACGAAACTTTCAATGACAGTGGCATTAACAATAATTTGATAAGATTATAAAATATTAGATATGTATTAGATTATAAGATATTTATAAGCAGATAAAAGTATGCAGGGATCCAGCTTTCCAATAAATTGGAAAAGCATTTTCTTAAAATAGATATCAATTAAGAAAGGAGTTAAAATTCCAAAAAGAGCTTCAATGATGTATATCTGGTTATTGTGACATTTACAAGCAACTGATCACCCAACCTTCGTCACAAAAACTCCTCTTACTTTATGTTGCCAAAAAATAAATCTATTGAGACTGTACCTTCAAGTGAAGAAAATGATTTTGAACTTATTCATCACAGGGAGATGAGCACTTTGGATTGTAATATTTATTTATTTTGTTATGGAAGTACTCTTACGTAAATGTCGTAAGTAATTGGCATATTTTATAAATGAGATGATGATGTCCCTATCCACTGCATAGAAAAAATTCTGTAGTATTTCCACGAATTGCCAGTTATATGTAAGAATTTATGAAATTTTCAAAATTTTTTTTGTGCATTTATTTTTATACGGTCCCTAACTACCGCACAAAAACAGTTTCAACTGCACTTTTCATTGCTACAGAAAAAGCGTACAAGAAAAATAAAAACTAAATATTAGTTTTTATAAAATTAATGATCTTGCAATGAAAGAGATGTTAGAAACCAAATTAAGTAGCTGTACATAAAATAGCATTTACATTTCAGTTACAAAGGTGTTTTGAGTTTTTAAGCTACAGGTAGCTTTGCAATTTGGTATAAATATTCCATAGGACAAAATATACCAAAAATTCACTAGTCTTTTCTTACGATTTAAAGAGAGAATAATGCAATGTTTCCTTGTTTCTTATTCTGTTGCATCATTAAAAATACATAGCTAATGATTTTAAACATTAAGTGTGTCATATTTTAATCCAACTTTTAATAATCAAAATTAATATGATTCCTTTTAATTGAAAATATTGTCAACAATTTAGACAAGCTTTCATATAAAAAATATCCAACCTGTAATAACAAAGATGGTGATAAAAAAAAATAAATTAGATATTGCATCTACTCTTTGAGGTAGAAAGAATTCTGATAGATAAAAGTACTAAGTTATTGTGAGTTGTGCTTTAGAAATATTATTGAAATACAGACCAGTTTTTCCATTGAATATTAAATGATCAATGTAGTGACAATCCATTTTAGAAATCTTATTGTGTACAAAAAATATGTGACAATCACTTTGGTTGAATGAATGTGTAATAAAACAATTAATTTAGACAAATATTCAGTATGAAAAATTTAACAGTGTGATTACTATTCTGAAAAAAATTATTTCTCATATATTATGTAATTATATTAAATCAGAAATTGAGGCACTACATTCCGAAAGAGAAAAGCTGATTTTATGTAGATTGGATAGTTTATAAATTTCATTGTTTGGTATTTTTTCAAACTTCAATTGAATGCATCTAAGTTATACCACATTGAAATTAATGAATCAAAATTAAAATGAGTGATTTTCTGAAAATTTTTAAGTGAATTTTTAAAAATACATACTTAATTTGAAAAGACAGGGAAAGAAGTATATTCTTAAACTTTGTTTAGAGAGAAACCTGGAGTTATATTTTAAAGTAAATAGATTCTAGTTGTCATTTTACTATTTTCGTGTAAACTTCAATTGGGTTATTTATCAGAAATACTCAATTTTCTCTGCTGAAAGCATAAATCCCAATGTATGATTCAAAAGTGTCAATTTTCAACGAAATAAAATTATACAGAAAAAGACCTTGAGAATAGTTTTCAATTTGATGTTTTTCTTTTTCAGAAATTTTTAATTCTAAATAATAAAACTAACATTTACAAGAATTAAAATTTTTATTAAATTAATATACACATAAAAATTTTCACCCAACAAAATTTACATAAATGAATATTTACCAAAAATTACAAACATTTTTAATCACTTTCTTCACTATCTACAATGCCTTTCAATCGAGAGAAACGTTTGACTGGCGATACACTTGCTGACTTTATCTCAAAGTTTGTAGCATCTGAACATATGGCTCTTTTAGAACGACCTGTAAAAAAATTATTAAATCAATTCATAAAATATTTTCTTTGTTTAAAAAAAAACATTACATTCAATATTAATGAAATTAAAGAAATTTTTTGTAAAGCTCCTCTACATATAATTCTTTACTATACTTATGAATTTTCTGTACCTTTAGTCTCAAGTATGTTGGAAACATCCAACTCAGCAATTTCTTTCTTGGTTTCAATTTTCTTTTTCAACTTTTTGCATTTTTCTAAAGTTGGTCGACCTAATAAAATATTGACATTTTTGTTATAAAGAGTTATAAATTTTCAGCACAGTTTTCAAAGTACCATGTTAATTTATGAAACATTGAATATTATAGAATATATAAAAAATTAATTGCACAATTTAGACATTGTAAACATGTTACATTAATCATTTTTATGAATTATTGCTGAAAGAACAAATTAGCTAAATGTATTTTGGATTTGAAAAAAAGACAAGTCCTGCTAATAATCTTGGAATGAAATTTTCAGAAATCACTGACACATTTCTTTTTTCATATTTACAAATTACGCACACAGAATTAAATTTTTTAAAAAGAAAGATAACTGCAATTGACAACCTTTTAAGTTTTATAAATAAATAGATATAAAAAAAACTTGTTTAAATTCAACCTTTATAATAACTCGGAAGTGAAATCGAAGGCACAACAGGCTTAAAGACTAAAAAAAAACTGGTTAAATTTCTATACTGAACCACAGTTAACTAAACAGCAATCAAATTAATGACTAATTTTTAATGTCACAACAAATGTTTTGGATTAAATAACTGAAATCATAGTTACATATGAAACATAATTTGATAGATCCGATTGATGTTATTCTATTATACAATAGATTCTATAATTTTTACAATAATTACAGATTTTATAACTTCACAAAAGTTAAAAGACAAAGAAAACATTTAAGTCGATATGCCTGTCTCAAAATTTTTATTTTGTGCCACAAGATTTGAAGCTCAACTAGATCCTACTTGTAAAAACCATTATTCTACATATTGGTCTTGATGAAAATGGGCCTCAAAAAATAATTACCATAAAATCCAGCATATAACGCGCACCCCCTTTTTAAGAAATAACCTACAATGTAGGTTAGTAATGTTATTATGTTTTAAAGCCATTTATTTGAGGTAACATCCAAGGATTTTGAAAAAATGGTATATTTCTAGAAAAACAACCCATTAAGTTCATAAGGTATGACACTCTAAAATAAACAGACTTCTGCAAAGATCAGAATACAAAGTTTTTTTTTGGGAATCTCTTTTTTTTTTATACCCAGCATATAATGCGCACCCGTAAATTTCAATCTCATTCTTTGTGTTAAAAATGTGTGTTACATGCCGGATTTTATGGTACCTCTAGAATAATGCATGAAATAAATTAAAAATATAAAAAGAAAATCCATTATCAACCAACATGCAACAGATAAATATTTTCTTCTGAAAAATCAAAATATAAGTGATGTACAAGGAAACTTACCTTTTAAGCCTTCCTTCTCAAGCAAATGCAGTAATTTTTCACATTTGGCTTTAGCTGATTTACAGTTTTCAAATAATTTTGTGTAGCACTTCACACGTATCCCAGCAGCTCTGACATATTTTTTCAAATGTTCAATCTTGTTTTCAGATGCGGAGGAATGTTTTTTCTTACAGAAAATAGGGGAAAAAAAGTCTTTTAAAAAGAGAAATTAAAAATTATGAGACACATTTTTGAAAATAGTTAAGCGAGTGATTGTTTATTAATGCCGTACTATGAAGCAACTTTAGGGCTATGGGCGACAGACCTCGTAATTTAACCAGTCAAATGATAAAGATGACACCTGAGCCAGCACTCCCTGTTCAAACTACCACACTGCACCAATGGGAGGACTTTGAGCCACAACAGATTAATTGTGCATCAGTCTCTCTACACAGCAGGTCTTCAGTGGCACTGGGCTCAAACTCACACCCATGCCTTAAATTTATGTGACCATGACCACTAGACCTCCAGGGTCACCTTGAAAATAGGTAAAACTTTTACATACGTGTATTGCTTTACAAAGTAATACTAGTATGAAAATTAAAGACTGAATAACTTATAAGAAATTTACATATACTTGAGAAAATAAATGTTTCTAAAAAAAATTACCACTTAGATTGTTAATGAAAAATATTCATTTAACTGTTATTTCTGCTTCCTACATTCAATTTAGATTAGCTTAAAGGTTTTCAAGCACACAAAATATCAATAATCCCAGTTATATACCAGGTGACTCAAAAGTATTAACATTTGGAAATTCAATAATTTGTGGAATTTTAGAGGTAAAAATTGACACACATGCTTGAAATGCAAAAAATTATCAACAGATGGCACTAGGTAGTAAAATGTCAGTTACACTGCATGTATAAAATAAGCTGTTGCCACAGTGAGTGGGATGCAAACAGGTCTTCTGGAATAAAACCCTCTCTCATGAAGTCTTCAGGCAACTGTAGACTGAAATTCAGATTGCAATAGCAACACGCAACTCATGCGAGACCCAAGCAGCAGTGGTAGCCCTATGCACTGAAAGTGCCAAATAATGATCCTTATCTGTGACTATGGATCTTGCCCGGGTCTTTTCTAAATGAATCTATTGTCTCAAAACCTTTTCTACAAAATTGAAGACACTGAGTGTTACAATGAGCTCTGTAGTCAGAAGTACTTGATTCCCCTTACCTACACACTACCAACAGTTATCTATCTCATTCCATCATCCATACATTCATATGGCTATTCATTTTACCCAATATTTTAAAAAAAATTTCGAAACTCTCACAAGAAACATGGCAATGTTGTAAAGCAGGAGTGAGCAGACTTTTCCAGGGTACGGGATACTTCTGATGTTTTTAAGGTGTTGCGGTTCACCCAGTGGTGTTCGTGTGGCCATTCTGTATGAAAATTGTATGTTTTCTAAACATTTGTTTTTGACATTGTACCCTCTTTTAAAATATGTCAAATTACTATTTTTACTACAAAAATAAAATTATTAAGTTGAATGATTGAACAACAACGAATCACTTCTAGACCGTGGACATATTCAATGCAGTGAGCAGAAAACATTCTTAAACCAAAGAATCTGAAACCGACATATGTACTTAATTTATTCGCTGCCGAGTCCTGCTCTCGCACCATCAACACGAGAACCCAAACCTGTAGAAACCAGGGGTGTGGAATAAGGCTGTCACAGGAAGAGCTGATCATCAACATTTATTCTCCCCTTCAGCATATGATAAGTTTCTTCGTGCTCTTCCAATGAAAGTACATGTCTTGTCTACACATTTATTGAATCATTTGCTTATGTAAATACAGTTCAGTTCTCCATCCTAGCTGGTGTCGGTGCCCCATAAAAATGTTTCTTTTAGCATGTGTGTCTTAGGTTTTAGTAAAGGTGGCCACCTCAAAATGTCTTGGTGGTCCAACGACTGATCGCGATCGATTTAATGCCCATTCCTGTTGTAAAGGATTATGAACACGCAAATTGCAACAGTCCTTAGTGCACTTATATATCCCACACAGACAAACACAAGCACACATGTGTTATGTATTGTCCAATACTTTTTATATAAAATAGACATAATTTGCAAGATTTCTTAATTTTACGCCATGAGTGTGTATAATATATATACATAAAATCACTTTTTTTGCTTTAACTTTAAGGATATGCATTTTCACACAGAACTATACAAAATAAAAATATGCTTGAGAAAAATGCAATAATTTTGTAAAGAGTTAAAAAAATTTCAAAAAGTATTATCAGTGAATTCTTTCTTTAAAGTAACAATATATTGGGAGAGTGCGAATGGAAAAACAATGGCTTACTTTTTCAGAATTATTGTTTTGTTTCTTCTCAGACTTCATATTCTTTGTTTCTTCAAGTATATCATTTTCATCAGGAGATTCACTAGAACTTCTGTCCAATCTAGAAACAAATTACATAATTTTAGAATGAATGAATAATTATAAATATAGTAATAGTTTGTTAAATAAAAAAATCAATACAGGATATTTTTCATAATTCCCTCCAAGGTTTTGAAGTGCTAAGATGAATACAGCACAAAAGGACATCTGAAAGAATACAGAAAAAAATTTAATTTTTATTTACATAATTTACAGGTGTTCTACATGTGAAACCTTAGTTACACAGCGATAGAACAGTTCCTACCACACTACTCAACATGGTACTATCAATGTTATTGACAGATTAAAAAATCCTTTCATTCAGTTTTGCTAATTCATGGAGCAAACACAGGGAACGAAAACTTGATGTTATCTAAAAGACCATGTTTTTGGATAACACAGAAAGGATAACATGTGTTGTTAATAATGTCGATAGTACCATGTTAAGCAGAGTATGGTAGGAAATAGACTATCACATTGATATATGCTGTGTAACCTAGGTTTCACGGGTAGAACACCTGTAAAGTATGTAAATAAAACTTAAATTCTCAGTATTCTTTGAAATGCTTTTTTTTTTTTTGCTGTATTCATCCAATTTTTTTACAATAGCATTTCAAAACCCTGGAGGAAATTAAGAATAACTCCATATAATTTTTACATTAAGAAGTTTACTTAACATCAAACAAATATTAAATGTTACACTCTACATACATGCTTAAATACTTTCTCGTCTTAATTAGTTCAAGGTTTTTTTTGTAAGGTAAAGCTTTTCTGTATCACACAGATATGAATAACATTGTGGTAGATTTAGTGAAAACACATTGCATAATTGCTTCAAAAACGTTTTCCCTCCCTTTTGATAAATTTATTTTGATTTTACTATAAAATCAATTCTAATTTTAAAAAATGTACGATAAGAAAATACAAGGTATTCTTATCATAATTGCAAAATAAATGTTCTCTCCATTTATTCTAGCCATGACTATATTGTTAGGTATTCAACATTTGTTAGCTCTACTGCTTTCATGTGTGATGGTTTAGAAATGTTACACCTTTAGTTTTTCCTAAAATCTCTACTTGACTGTTAAATACAGCAGTTAATATATGTATTTAACTACAAGTAGGTTTTAATACAATTAAATTTGGTGTAATATTTGTGAATTAAAACTATTACTTTTAATTAAAAATAGAAAAGAATCTTAACCTCTTTGGTTTATCTTTAGAACCTGTAGTAGATAAAGTACTCAAAGGTTCATCCTCTGAATCACCGGAATCTTTTGATTTGTTTTCAGCAAATTTTGAGAGAGGTTCATCTTCACTTGAGTCGGTAGTTGCAGAAGGAAGCTTTACTCCTATATTATTAAGTTTCCTTTCTTTTTGATTTTTCGTATCATCCAAATTACTGTGTTTCTTTTTCTTGCTTAAAGAATTTTCGTTCGATTCATCTAAATCATTTAAAATGGGTATGTCATCTATTTTAATTGAAGATATTGCCTCAGATTTATTCTTAGTGCTCTTGGAATGATCAAGTTTTCTATCAGTAAATTTGGTTAAAGGTTCATCATCCGAGTCACTTAAACTGATCATCGCCGCTCTGCGGGATCTTTTCAAAGAACTTGATTTTTTCTTAGTCTTGGGTACTTCAAAATCATCATCTGAATCAGCAGTATTACTTGATTTCTTTTTAGTAAGAGGTTCATTTTCTGACTCACTTGAACTACTTTTTGTTGATTCTTTTAAAGAGTTTGACTCTTTATGAAGAACTTTAACTTTCTTTGAATTAATATTTGTTGATTCATTAAAGAAGCCTGATTTCCTTTTGATTATCGATGTCACTGATTCATCTTCAGAATCAGAAATTTTGTTCTTAGAAATTTCATCATTCTCAGAATCACTAGTTGATTCAACTTCAGAACTATTTAATTTTTTGGAATTTTGTAATGTAGTCATGTTATCAGTTTTTGGAGAACTTTTAACTTTGTTTTTCAACTTTTCCACAGGTACATTTTCTGAATCACTTACAATGTTTTCTGAGGGGCTCGAGGAATTCATTTTCTTCTTCTTTGGCGTGATCACTGATTTATTTTCTGAATCTGAATCACTAGATGAAATAAAATTTTTCAAAGGTTTCACTCTCGAAAAACTTGAATCATTTTCATCGTACATAACAATATCATCAATTTGGGGAGAATTTTCGTTTTTTGCAAATATTACCACAGGTTTATATTTAGATTCACTTGAATTATTTTTTAGTGACTCATTTAAATTATTTGATTCCTTTTTAGTAGAAGTAATTATTGGTTCATCTTCAGAATTGATTAGATTTCTTGATTTTTTTTCAGAGGACCTTGTAAGTGGTTCATCTTCAGATTCACTATCATTACTTTCTGTCGCCTTTTTTAAAGAACTTGATCTCTTAGAATATTTTGTAAGGGGTTCATCTTCTGATTCACTTGAATTGCTTTCCATTACTTTACGAGGCTTTGATTTTCTTTTTAAATATTTTGTAAGGGGTTCATCTGATTCACTTGAATTGCTTTTTGTTACTTTAGAAGTCTTTGATTTCCTTTTTGAATATTTCGTAAGAGGTTCATCTTCTGATTCACTTGAATTGTTTACTGTTACTTTACAAGGCTTTGATTTCCCCTTTGAATATTTCACCAGAGGTTCATCTGATTCACTTGAATTGCTTTCCTTTACTTTACGGGGCTTTGATTCCCCTTTTGAATATTTCATCAGGGGTTCATCTGATTCACTTGAATTGTTTTCATTCACTTTACGGGGCTTCGATTTCCCTTTTGAATATTTCGTAAGGGGTTCATCTTCTGATTCACTTGAATTGTTTTCATTTACTTTACAGGGCTTTGATTTCCCTTTTGAATATTTCGTAAGGGGTTC
>BMAV01002757.1:241772-261491 GCA_019973955.1 Trichonephila inaurata madagascariensis
TCTCATTTTTGATCTCATTAGTAGGAAAAGTAAATTTTAACCTACCATATTTTCCTTTGAACTTGTTCCGACTGAAAAACAAATCCTAACATAATTTTTTTAAGGTATTTCTAAAATAAGTCTCAGTTAAGACCATTGAAATGTTTTTAATCGTTTTTAATAACTTAAGCCATGATCAGAAGGTTTTAAAACTCTATTCCTTTATTACTTTCTATTCAACTAACTACTCAACTCCAGCCGTGTTCTAACGATTTAATAAAAAAGTTTCCCGTGTATGAGTCAACATATCTCTCGCGTTTTATTTTGTGCTGTCGTTATCTTCTTATGACTTCACAGGGGTATTAAATGTATGAGAAAAACGAACTCCGATTGAATCATTCTATCGCATCCATCTTCTTTGAAAACTTAGCTGATTTTCTTATGAAATGTTTAGAGATGAACACAATATGGTCTACATCTTTAACTTCATTTACAGCTGCGTTGTCAATGCACTGTGAGCATGTTAATTGAGTGAGAAATAATTGTGTACTTTATTGCTGAACATGAGAGGTACTGAAAAAAAAATTAGTTTTACAGAAATTAAAAACGTGAAAAGGAAATTCAAACGTGTAATATTTTGATAATGTAAAAAAAAAAAGATTTTTTTTTACTGCATTTTTGTATGTAACTAAACTCTAAGCCAGAGCTTCGAACCGGAACTGAACCAAAAACCGGAAAAAAATGTTATTTCGGTCGGCACGAAAATCGGAAAAAAATATCGGTTTATTTCGGTTCGATATATCTTCAGTCATTTTGTTACTATAACCAACTTATCGATATTTTTACTTTAAGGTGTCCGACTACGTTCGGAACCGTGATTTTAAAAAAGCGCATCAATGGATAATCTTCATGATATTTAGTGTCACTTAGATTAGAATACATGTATAAAATTGTTTTAATGACATTTTGACAAAAAAAAAAATTAAATATAATATTTTGGCAAAAAATTAACTTAGAATAACCTTGTTTCCAAATGTTCTCCTTTTGTATAAAATGCTTCTATTGTATTAATATTTTGCCTGTATATATCTCAGACCTCTCTACAGAGGCTTAACTGTGATTTTTGAAAAATTCACATTATTTTCAGAGTTACCACCAATTGAAATACTTATCGGCGTTTTTTTCTTAAAATTTCTCCCCTCTGTCGTCGTAAAACATGGATAAACCCACTTCTAAGTAATATATTTCAAAAATTCTAGTTGAGCCTCTGTACAGAGGTCTGAGCTATAGACAGGCAAAATATTATTATAATAGAAGCATTTTTCACAAAAGGAGAATATTTTGAATATTGGTCATTCTTTGTTCATTTTTTGTCAAAATATTGTACTTAAATAATTTTTTATTGTAATAATATTCTTAAAACAATTGTATATACATTTTCTAATCTAAGTGGCACTAAATATCATAAATATTATCCATTTATAAGCTTTTACAAAATCACGGTTCCGAACGTAGTCGGATACCTTAACGTCAATCATATAATTATCCTTTTTACATGTACAGTGCTCCTCGATTTCCTGTTTTGATGTTCTGTTGTTCACTAGTACTTTTCTGTCTCAGCTTCGCTCGAAACTACTTGTAGAAGGCGGGTTAAACTTAATTGAATGAACTATAGAAGTATAGATGTTGTGTGTGTGTGATTTATAAGATAAGAATATAAAATTATTTATTTTGAACTAAACTGGAAACCGTTATTTTTGTCGGAACGAAAATCGGAACTGAATCGATATATATATATTTAAATGAACCGGAATGAAAAAAATTATGGTTCGAAGCCCTGCTCTAAGCTAAACTCAGTGGCGCAACAGCCCATGAGGGCTAAGGCTTATTGTGCTCATCTCAGTTTTCATGATTTTGTACTCTGAGATGCATGAGCCTGTCAGGTGGTCTGTCTGACACGAAGCCCCTAGTGTTTAGTTCCCAAGTAAGCTTGGTACTTGGTTTTGTACAGGGAGGCCATAATTAAACTGCAAGTGTTCAAGGGGTTCTGGGGAGAAAACTATCGGGGATATTCCTGTGAAATTTGGTATCCACACGTTTCAGAACATGCTCAAATCAAATAATAATAATAATGATAATCGCCATTTTCACCCGATAGATGGCGCTGGGCCGTTTTTCAATGCTTATTGACGGCATATATGCAAATTTTAAGCCCATTGAACAGTATAAAAATAAGACCACACTGAGTAATGGTCAATCACGACTCTGAATAAGAAGGAGTTTTTTTTTTCCATTGTTACTGAAAATATTCTATCAGAATGGTAGCAATTATTCAGCTATTCTGAAAGAATATCGGCGTATGAAAAGATTAAGAAGAGGTCCAATGAGTGTCAATGAATTGAAAAATATGATTTCTAAATTTGAAGAAACAAGAGAATTGGGTGTTATTCCAGGCACAAGAGGGCAGCGTCCCGTATACTCGGAAAGAGTGCAACAAATTGATGAAGCTATTTCTACTAGGAATAGCGTTCAGGAGTCAGTATGCTGCAACAAGTGAGCACAGGAAGTGTGACGCGGACATTATTTTTTTGCTGGTCAACTGTGCATGAAGTGTTGTGCCACATTCTTCGGCGTTATCCGTATAAAATTAAAATACTTTAAGAATTGAAACCTGATGATGACATCCTAAGAATTGATTTTGCAAACTTTGTCCTGTCGAAAATCAGTGAAGATGTCACTTGGATATAGAGGATTGTAGCGGTATCTTAATAAAGCCAGTATTTTTAGACATCACGCGAGGACGATCGTTTTGGCGTGATCGATAAAGTAATGGTGTTCGGAACGGAAGGTACCCGGTTCGAATCCTCCTACATTGGTGACCCTGGACTGAAGTAAGAAAACGCAACTTTCTGAACTGTCATGGCGCAATCTGTCGCAAGAAAAATAAATAAATAAGAAGAGAGAGTAAAAAATAATAATAAATAAGAGAAGAAAAAAAAAACACATACTCTGTCCGAAACAAACGATAGATCACATTTCTCTCATCTCAGCAAGAAAAATAAAATAAATAAGCAGAATAAAAATAAAATAAATAAAAAAAATGAGAGAGAGAGAGAGAGAATTAAATAAATATAAAAATAAACATGCTCTCCGAAACAAACGAAAGAAAAAAAATTAGTTCGCGCCTATCCATCTCACTGGTGGGAGAGTAGTGTAGCGGTATCTAAATAAAACCAGTACTTAGACATCACGCGAAGACGATGTTTTTGGCGTGATCGAAAATACTGGCGTTCGGATCGGAAGGTGCCCAGTTCGAATCTAACCTACAGGATCATCGGGACAGAAGAAGTGCATTTTACACTCTCAGAGGTAGTGTAAATGTGCATAACTGCAGGATATGGGGAACGAGCAACCAATACGCTAAAAGCGGAAAAACCCTCCATTCTTATTATGTAACTGTATGGTGTGGAATGACTTGTAATTTTCTTGTGGGTCCCTATTTCTTTGAGACCCCAACACCAAGTGGTCCCAAACGCTGCAGTGTTAGAGGAACTAGCTACGATGCGATGTTGAGAGAACAATTGGTAAAATCCTAGGAGAGCCCACACCCTTGGCGACAAACCAAAAAAAGCGCCAAGCCAGAACGAGATGGCGCCAAGCCAATGGCGGCAAGTGAATACAGAGAGATAAGGTGGATGCGTAATGAAAATATATGTAAACAAGACAGAAATTAAGCATTTAAGATAAAAAAAGATTAAAAAACAGCACTTACCGTAAAATCCGGCGTATAACGCGCACCTATACTTTCAAGCCGCACTTTTTAATTTTTATGTATATTCGCTGTATAACGCGCACCCCCTTTTTTACGAAAAAGTCTGAAACGTTGGTATACAATACTCTTATGTGTTTTGAAGTCGTTTATTCAAGATATTACTCCAGACTTTTGAAAAAATGGTATACTTTCGAACTACAACTCTTTTAGTTCATAAAGCATGGTATTTCTTTTAAATAAACAGTATTTCAATATGTGTGGAAGTAAATATTTTTTTTACGCTCATCTCTGTTGTTATTTTTAAAGCTATCGTTTTTATACCCGGCGTATAACGCGCACCCTTAAATTTCGATCGTATTTTTGGTGTTAAAAGTGAGCGTTATACGCCGGATTTTACGGTACTTTCTTACTGTTGATCTTTTCCGAGTGGAGGGTATAGCATAACAACAGATTTTAAAAAAGTCTTGAAGGTCTCATTGCTAAGTGAATGATCATGTGTGAGCGCCGCCATTTTTATTCTGTGAGGTAATGGTCGAACATACCTTTGGCGTGGCTGGTGCAATTTCGAAGAAAGCGTTTTATTTTCGACCATGTTACATCATGCCGATCGTTACATTTAGGATTTCATATATAACTCTAAGCAATCAATCCTTCCTTCATACACTATTCAATCAATTCTTTCTAACCTTTCGCATTCAACAAAGTAAAAAATTCTAAGATATATTCCTTCACACACGCAACCATTCCACCCTGGTTAGCCAAATCAAAATGAAATTCGAAATGCCCTCCGAAAAAATACGAAATTTCCAGAAATAGTTAGGTTTACCATATCTAGTGTATCAAAGTAGGATTACCAAGATGGCACAATTATCGCCAACCCAAAATAATTCGCACCAAGGGTGTGGGTTCTCCTAGGACTGAACCGAACAATTGATTCCAGCATTGCAAGAGACATTGTTTAGAAACCACGGCATTTATGCAGAACGGAGCACCCCCTCACATCGCTAAACCTGTTAAAAAATTGCTACATGATACCTTTGGTATGGGCCAAGTCATAAGTAGAGGTTTCGGAAACCCTGGCCCCTACGTTCACCGGATCTTAATCCTTGTGATTTTTATCCGCGGGGACATCTGAAAGATATGGTTTATAGAGAACGACATGTAACTGTTGCTGAATTGAAATCTAGCATAACCAGACACGTGAGGTGTGTTACAACAGAGATTTTAAACGCTTTTTTTTTTTTTACGTTTACAGCATGTGGTTGCATCTGGTGGTTCACATATTGAGCACATCTTGGGATAATTACGTTGAATAAATGTTTCCAATACGTCTTTATGGATTGTTTAATTTGTGATCTTAATTTACGTTAATTTTTGATTACATGATATTGTAAAAATTTAATTACTGAAGCGAATTGTGTGGAATTTTGATAAACTGTAAGTGGTATTATGTATTGTTTATATGCCTCTCAGAATGTCATTATGCTCTGTCTATCAGTTTAGGAAGTTGTATATGCCACCGGTGAGCGTTGAAATACGGTACAGTGCCATCTATTGGGTGAAAATGGAGATTTTTTTTTTTGCATATTTGATTTGTGCATGTTCTGAAACGTATAGGTAGCAAATTTCACTGGAATGTTCCCAGTAGTTTTTTCTCCAACACCCCTTGAACACTTGCAGTTTAATTATGGCCACCCTGTATACAAGTGGTTTTTTTCTACGCTAATAAAAAAACATGAATAAATTTGACATCTCCTTCAAATGCTTAATTTATAAATAAAAACAAAAGGGAGTCTTGTTTTGGAAAAAACATGAAGTGATATATTTGACGTAATGGAAAGGGAAAAATTGTGGCATTGAAATATCGATCTGACTGAAAACCTGAGGCCTGTCGAGAAAGTGTCCATTTACTTAAGCTAACGACATTTTAGGCCCTTTTTGTTCATAAAAAATTATCTACGAGTTTAAACTTTTTTTTATTTATGTTTATTGTTTTACTAAGCTTACGAAAATGTCTTTTTTACGGCTGATATCCGTTCATCTTTCTTTTTTTTATTCAACAAATGACTCACGAGAAAAGATGCAATGTATTTCTACAACCAGAAACAACATTGTAGTGTTTCCTCCCTTCACCAGGAGGCGCACTGTGCTCCCCTCCGGTAAGAATGTGTTCTTTAGTATAGAAGAAAAAGCTTCTCGGCACCGGCATTTTTCCCCACTTTTCTTGATATTCCTATTGATTTAATTATTAAGTCATTTTCTGGAATTAAGCTGGATTTCGACAAGTTCTGAAAATTTTAGTGTTAATTAGCATAATGGGATCGTGTATTATTTAGACTTGATTAAGAAATCTTTAAAATTACGAAAAATACACGTATTCTTGATGTATACTTTTTTTGCTGCTAGTTTTGGTAATATATAACACAGTACGTATTGATGGTTCCCAATGCATCCATTTCCAGTCTAAAGCTATAATGAAAAAAAGGGAAGGTAAAATAAAATTGAAATATGTCTAAATATACATTTATAAAGCTTTATTTTGCAGAAACAACCTTTTGCTGCACAAATGACTTTAATCATAGATACTAATCCTGTTATTTTCATGCATAAAACTGAGGATGGCGGTAATAAAAATAACTGCATCAATTCTGCATTTATTTTACTTGAGACCAATGACTGACAAATACGTGATCTGTTCTAATTCCCATGATCGTATATTATTACACTACGATATTATTTATTCTCCATGAGATCCAAAAACCAATCTTATTACAATTATTATTCAGAGATTTTTATGAAGATAATTCTTATGTGGTTCTTTTTATATTTCTCTCCAAAGATAATCTGAAATGTATAAAATGACATCCAATCAAAATGGGAATTTTCTTTTCTTGATTTAGAATGATAATTTGCTTGATTTTTCATTTTATTTTATATTGTTTATGATTGATTTTTAATTTAAAATATTAAATTTTAAATGTAAGCCAATGGGATATACAGTTTTTCATTCAACTACTAGAAAAATTTGTAGTGCATTGTTTTATTCTCTTGAAAAATACATTTGTGTTGATGGTTCCGAAAATCTAGACTTTTTGTAAAGCATTTTATAATTATAAAATTAAAAAAAGTAAGGTATTTTGTGGTTTTTGCTTCAGCCTATCGAAATACTTATATTTAGAGTATTTTATAGAAATATATGTAAGCAATTAAACCATCAACACGTATAGATAATACGCACTTAGTGACTTTTAAGAACCTAAACTTTTTAAGAATTAGGTCCCACCTGTGACCCTTTTAAATAGATAGTACAGGGGTGGCGAACCTTTATGGACCAACGTGCCATTTTTTCTAAAAAAGTGTTTAATGAGACATGAACGTGCCGTCAAATAATTTTGATTTGTGATTATTGAGAAAATTATGTAACTAAATACTAACAACTCAAAACTCTTTATTTATTACGAAAAAATACCTTATGCACTGTATAGTTGTAAATGTTTTAATTATGTGTGTAGTTCAAATTAAAGTAACATTAGTGTGACTTCTGTTGTTGCAGATTGGATGACAAATAACTTATATTAGGATTGTAAGACGTATATTTTAATAGAATTCATGCTGCATTGGAGTCATCTGCCGAACGATTTATAAGCAATTAATTATTTTTGCTGTGGTTCACTTTTTTGACAAAAGGATTCGTGATTTGTTTCAAAATGCCATTTTACAGACGTTGCTCTGCATACAACTGTTCCAGAACATAAAACACACACGCTTTCTTGCCTTCACTATAATGCCATATTTCTAGATTCACCAAGTTTGAAATTCTCCGTTTGACTTACTATCTTGCATTTTTTGTTATATTGCTGAACTAACCGTGTTAAATAATGGTTAAAAATCGTAAATATAACACAAATAAACTTTAAAATACGGTTGTGTCAACGAAATTGGCTATGTTATGCGTAAACAAATTTTGCATCATAAGCAACTGTAGTCCACGATGCAACTAAGGCAGAACAATAACAAACGTGTGTGCTCCCAGCCGTTCCCCGACCGATCACTCGCGTTTATTCGTAATACTTCAGGGTGAACTTTGTTATTTTGAAATAAAATGCAAAAAAAATTTTGATCACTGGCGTGCCCAAAATATCGTGTCGCGTGTCATTGATGGCACTCGTGCCACTGGTTCGCCATCCCTGAGATAGTATATAATATCGATTTTTTTTTTAATATTCGCACAAACGATAACTGTTATTTGTACGTGACTCACAAATCTAGGCACAAACCACCTCGAACAACTTTTGCCGTTTGACTCAATGAATAATGATGGTGTATGGCAGGGATGGCACGCGTGCCATTGATGGCACGCGACACAATATTTCTGGCACGCCAGTGATAAAAATGGTTTGTATTTTATTTCAAAATTTCGAGGTTTACCATGAAGTATTACGAACAATGAGTGATCGGTCGCGGGGAGCACACTGGTTTGTTATTGTCTTACCATAATTACGTCGTAGACTACAGTTGCTTATGATGTAAAGTTTGTTTACGCATAGTATAGTCAATTTCATTGACGCAACTGTACTTTAAAGTTTATCTGCTTTATATTTATGATTTTTAACTGTTATTTAACATGGCTAATCCAGCAAAGGAACAAAAAGTGCAAGATAGTAAGTGTAACAGAGAATTTTAAATTTGGTGGACCGAGAAACATGGCATTATTAGTATAGGCGACAAAGCGACGAGTGTTTTATGTTCTAGAACAGTGGTATGCAGAACATGGTCTGTTAAACGGTATTTTGAAACAAATCACAAATCCTCTTGTCAAAAAGAGTTAACCACAGCAAAAATAATTAATTGCTTAGAGACCGTTTGGCAGATGACTCCAATTCAGCATGTGTTCTACAAAAAGTAACATCTTACAATCATAATATAAGTTATTTATCATCCAATTTTCAACAACAAAGTCACACTAATGTTATTTTAATTTGTGAATTACATGTATAATTAAAACATATTTATAACTATACAGTGTAAAAGGTATTTTTTTGTAGTAAATAGAGTTTTGTGTTGATAGCATTTAGTTTTATTATTTTCCCAAAATTATTTGACGGCACGTCTATACCTCTTTAAACTCTTCCTTAGAAAAAATGGCACGTTGATCCATAAAGGATCGTCACCCCTGGTGTATGGTACTAGTAGATCTAGGCACGTAGTAATGCAATCTTATCGCTGTTGCTTGTTGGTAGTTGGTTTAAAGCTCTCACACAATTTTCGAAGAATGTAACCGAGAATAATATATGTTTAATTACTTGGATCATGACTTAAATGAGGCTAAATCGAAAACGAAATGAGTGCCCTCTGAGGCCTAGGGACATACCTTAAAAGTTACTGCACGCACCTATATTAAAATTAAACGTAAAATTTCCCCCTTGAATCGCCAAAAGCTGTCGTATCTAATAATTCAGTTAACGCATTGCAACTTATTCTTTGAAATGTGGTATTATGAATAAAATTGTGGTTGAATTATACATGTCAAATCTTTAAGCTTGGTATTATGAAAATAAAAGGAGAACACTAGGTTTTTTTTTAAGTAAATTTAAAATTAATTTTACTAAATGAATTTATAAACTTTCGAAAAATATGTGTCGAATATACACCATGAAACTTAAGTTTGGAAATAAGATCATTCTCTGAAGAATAAATTAAAATATTGAATCTTCATTCTAAATTATATTCTTGTACTACAACAGAATTCTGAATATTTGATTGAATCTTACATTTATAAAATTCTGTATTGTTAAACAGTTGCGCCGAAATGAAAATTCTAAATATTTCGAAGTTCAGCTAACGTGTTTTTAGACGACTTTTTACAAGTAAAATAATTAGAAAATACAGTGCAATACGTTTAATACGAAATATCTATAAAATAATGTTCGAAAAATGAAAAAGCAATTTTGGAACTGTGCAATGTAAGAAGAAAAATATACAAACATATCTTTTTTTCAATTGAAAATATACTTTAATATCAAAAAACATTTTTTTTTTTTCACATATATACATATTTACACTACTATGACATGATATGACGGATACTTAGGTTTTAAGCATCCAGAATTTCTTAGACATCTGATATCTAACACTAGATGACATATACTAAAAATTAATACAAATATTCATTATTAAAACACATTAATTACAATTTTATATTAATTATTGAAAAAGTTTTTCAATTTTAGTAAGCTATTTGTTGTATTTTTTCTTAATTTTTTTAAAAAAACTATTCGATGATAGTTACAATGAATGGTAACATGTATCTTTTATAAAAAGATTTTAACATGTCGGAGTGATATTAATTTTTAGGAGAAATGAAAAAAGAAGGTAGAAAGAATTTGAAAGTTTACACAGAAATTAACATAAGAAAATATTTGATTTAAATATATTCGAAGCCACAGTTGTAAAGAAATCTATGTATATTTTTCGGGGGATGTTAACCATAAATCATAATCATCAGGGAACAAAAAATTCAGAAAAGAAGTATATCGAAGAAAGTTGAATTTTTTTAAAGTGTCCAGAAAAACAATTAATCTGAATTATGTTTTTTAATAATAATTTTCTTATTTTCTAACAAGTTTCAAAATGCTTGAAAATTGATTGATATATAAATTCTCATAATTTATTAATAGATTTTTATTTTTAATTTATCAAATGATATTTTCAGAAATATAAGTAATAGAACAGCGGATATACAGTATAATTACCGCCAGCGGAAGTGGGAAAATTTCGTTTAACATTTCTATTTACAATGCCGTAGATGTCTTTACAGGCTATGCTTGCATACCATTTTCAGACAAAATAGAATTCCGGTGTCGTTTTAATTGGTGGGTCAAAAGACTAAGTAGTTTCAAAAATTTGCATTCTCCACAGCTCTCTGTTTTGGTTTGGATATCATTTTTGTTAAAACATTAATAATCTTTTGACTATCAATGCATCATCAATTCCAAAACAAGATCTAACATGATATTTACAATTACAAAACGTTTCAGAAAGATACGATATTTATCGAATACAGAAACAATACCGAAAGAACAGAGAAAGATTAATTTCAAACCACTTCTGAATTAGGGTCAGAAGTTGTTCTTATATCTTCCACTGATTTTGGTCAATCCTCAAGTCTATCCTGATCTCTGAATGACTGCTACTTGAGTTGAAAACTACTTTAATGGTGCTCTACTCTTCTCATCAATCTTTGGACGAAGTGCCTGACGATTCGAGGCAAGATGTACCTAGATTCGTGATCACTAGAAGCAACTTCATATTCTTCTTTACTGATAGGAGTCTCTTCAGTTTCTTTGGGTTCAACTTCTTCTCTAACTACCTCTTCACGTTCTTCTTCCTCCTCCTCTTCTTCCTCTTCATTATCTAAAAGATCTGAATTCAACAATATTGTGGCTGCTGATAGAGTATCTTCATCGCCTAGAATTTCACTAAAAGTTGGTATTAGTGGTACATAGGTTGGGATAATGGTCTCTGATGCATAAGGTGTTCTGTATTCATTGCTCCAAGCTGTTGCAAGAGCTTGTTGGCGTGCCTGCTGCATCAAGGCTTGATGCATCATGTATTGATGATGACGATGCATCATTGCCATTGAGTATGGATGCATCATTGGTCTTCTAGGAGCAACCATTGGTCTTGCGGGAGGCACCATAGATGCTGCTGGATGTAGCATTGGTCTTCGAGGAGCAATCATTGGTTGATAGTGATGGACTGGAGGAGGTCGCATACTGTATCCTCCAATGAATTGGCGTATTGCTGGGAAAACAGATCTTCCTTGACTTCCACCACCACCACCTCCACCAAGATTGTTGAAATCTTCCATCAACATTGTGGTGATAAGACCGGCTGCAAGTATTTCAGCTACATCACTCTCTCCTCCTCCTCCACCTCCACCAAACATGTCAAAGATGGCATCCGATGGGGTGAGAACACAGCACAGTTGGATCGCTATTAAAAACAAACCCCATGTTTTGTTCTTCAAGATCATGCTGTTTTCTAAAAGAAAATTAAAAACGGAACAAAATGAGAAATATTTTTACAAGTACATACAAATCAATTAAAATCGTCTTCGTTTAATACAATTTAGAAGATAAATCCAAATTTGAATCGTTTCTTAGATTGACAATGTTCTAACATAAATATACCGAGACTTCTCCAAAGAATGAACATATTTTTCTGCTGATCTCTGTCTACTTAAAAAAATTCATTTTCCCCCCTGTATATATTCGGTTTCACATTTCTTTTCAGGTGCTAATTATGTATATAAGTTAATTCATTTCAGGTGTTATTAATGTATAAAAGTTAAAGATAATTTCCTTTTTTAGTGAAGAATTAAAAAAAAAAAATGTTTAGAAAACCTTTTTAGTTTTGCTGGATCTTCTTCTGAAGTTGTTCGAACAACCAAACGATTTTTTTCTTTGAAAGAATATTTTTAATTATACCTTGTTATTTGACTCCAAATAGAAATAACCTTGACGTGTCTACATGCATATGTGTATAACTATGTTTAACACATGTCTTATATCTATAATTTTTCACAGAATCATAAAAACTTACTTTAAAATAAGAACATGCATTTAAATAACCTGTTTTACATTCTTAAAGTTATTGAGCTAAAATAATACTTTTTTTTGATAAAAAAATATTTTTTCGAAAATATTCTTCTAGATATAAAATAAAATATGAATTATAATAAGTGAAAAAAAAACAAATTAAAGTTTGACTCAAACTTCAAAAATTTTTCGATGCAAACAATTATAGAACTAGAGAGCTGTTTCAGACTTAAATCGATTCAGAGATATGTATAAGAGGAAATATACTTTAAGTCAAAAACCTTTGCCTTAATTGTTATTTTTAGATAAGATAAATCTTTAAATATATATTTACTTTTTAAAATTTATTTCCAGGTAAGTCTTATATTGAAGCAATTTAAATATTAAACTCTTTCGAATCCGAACAAATCCCCATAAACTGACCGTTTAGTAAAGGAAACAATTCAAGTAAAATACTGGTTCATTTGCATAAAACATACATTAAGCAACCAAGCAAGCATAAAAAAAAGTGAATATTCATGTTTTTCATTCTTTTATTTTATGGCTTATCTTGCTAGTTTTCCGGGTGAGATTAGTTTTTTCTCTCGTAGAGTTTAATCAATCGGTCAATCAAATTTCGATCAGTCAAAGACCGTTTAAAGTTTGACATTGATGGCTGTGATAAAAAAAATATTTCTCACGAATTGCCTTCATTTTTTTATTTTGAGTTATTTTATTAACAATGTTAAGTTACTTTACTACATGACTAAACATGTAAAATCACAGAATTTGGTGATTAGTCAGTAGATCATCTCTTAATAGGATTAATTATTCTCAGGAAAAAAACTGTCAACTCCTAATGCTGACGAAGATACTATCACAATAAATCATATTTTGAGGTTTTGAGAACTAGTTTAAGGCTAACAGATGAGAATCGATTAACATTTTTACGATATTTTGTCAGAAGAAATAAAAAGAGAAAGTAAAAATAATAATAATAATAATAATATTTTTTACGAAAAAAGCAAAGGAAAATTTTGTTCGATTCAGTTTTGTTATGTGTCTTCACGAACTCTTGTTTTTAATTTGTTCATTTTTGTTCTTTGTGATAAGAACAAAATTATTTTTATTTCTGTTTCAATAGCAAAATGAAATATTTAAAAAAAGATTCTTTCAGGCTTTTTAATCTTTTCGAAGAATAACATTGCTTTGAGACAAATCAAGGATTTTGAACTCTCATTTCGCAACAAATATTCTTTATACGTAAGCATTTGACACAAATTTAATGACAATATTCAGTTGTACAAAATTTTTAATAACAAAATTACGGTATACTATAATACGTGATTGTTGCAGACGATAAACTTTCGTTTTTATTATTGTCATACTTTTATGCAATTATTATGAAAAAATTCTAAACGTTTAGTTTTTGTTATATTTATATTCGGACTTCAAGTGTGACATGTTTGGTCCAAGTTATTTTAAAATAAACACGGTAGTAAAATATATAATTAAACTTTCATTATATTAGTTCCGTTTTTCTTTGTTCTAAATTTACCATTGCTCCGTAGTTTTGCCGATTTGATTAATTTAAACTTTCCTTATTGACGTTTGTCTTGCATCTAGTATCCCAAACAAAAATGGGCATTCATAAATTCTGATTCAGTATTTGAAAATAAAGTGATCCTGAAATGAACTTTTCCTGTTGAATGAATCTCAACACGCTTCGCTGATTTCCAAAATTCCTCATTAATAAATCTCAAATTAGTTTTATGCGTGCATAAATTTTAAAACCAATAAATTTAGTTGCGTGATGTAGGATAATCTCTGGATTGGATGTCCGATGCACAGAACAATATTTGAAATCAGTGTGAGTAAATAGGAGAAAAAATAATGAAAACTGACTAAAGATAGATGGAAATGGCTAAACATATATTACTCGATAAAAATTGAAAATTCTTTCTTAGTTATTTTATGTGAACTTAACTTTTTGTTTCAAACAATTAGAAAAGAAAAGGAATATAAATGTATGAAATTTGTAAAAATAGATTCTTCTTCTTATTTAGCTTGGACAAGTTTTAATTATTTGACTTGGCAACATAAGCAATCCCGTTTGAGGTGTAGTAAGATTTATTTAATATCCGTCAAAACATTAATTACAATTTATCACCTTAAAATGGATTTTCTATTGGAATTTTCTCTTTTTCAGGCAATTTCAACATAATCAAATAAATGCACTGAATATTTTATCAATTTATGACTTCATTATATATGAAGCATAAAAATAAATCACTCATATGTTTAATGAATTTATTTAATTAACAATTTTTAATAAATTATTTGTTTAAATATATATATAAGTATTGTAACATCTGTAAAGTGATAAACATTTCTTTTGAACTATCCGTATAAGTCCACACTTAAAATTTGCACTGTCTTATAGTCTTTTTCAATAATTACTTTATGTTTAATTTTCTTAAATTTAATAATTTATAATTTTTACATGAAAATGCAAAAGTTCAGTTGAATTTATAGGAAGAAGTAATCTTTTTAGACAGTTACTTAAAAAAATTTTTTGTAAAATTTGAAATGTGTTAAATTCTACTTTTATTTTCTTAGCAAATGAATATGTCACAAAATTGTATTCATTTTTTCATAAAAAAAACGGGGAATATTTCAGAGGTCCTTTAAAATGTAATTCTCTGACATTAGACGTATTAATTGTACAAATATGAGTTATTTTTTTTAAAAATAACTAGCGATAATGCTCTAGTTATAAATTTATAATAAAGATGAACTCAAAGGGTTTTTTAGAGGGGATACATTTCCATGTGTAAAAATGTAATACATCGGCATACATTAAAATTACATATACTTTAAATATAATGAAATACCTTTTTTTAAAAAAAAAATGACCACAAGTACTAAAAACAAAAGCAAAGACGAAAAATAACGTCAGTATATATATATATATATATATATATATAAAATAAAATTTTAATTAAATATGTTATAGTACCAAACTATTTGATTAGTATGTACGAAGAGATCAGAGAAAAAAACATAATTTATTTGTTCCGAATATTTTTCATTTATCGAATACGAACAAGAACTTTTCCTGAGAGAATTTCGAATTCATCACAGACGGAAAAATGCCTTATATATGATTTATGCTCAAGCACCAAAAAGAAAAACTATCAGTGGCAACATAAAGCAAAAGTCTGAATTCTATAAAAACAATGTAAAAAAAAGTTTAAAAATGATGATTTATGTTTACGAATGAAAGCACAATTAATATTTAGATAAAGGAACAAAATAACACTTTGGAAGAGAAGAAAAGAAAAAAAAATAAATAAAGAAGAACCTTGTAAAAACAAAATTTGTTATAAATGGATGAACTGGAGCTTGTGCTTTGATGTTTCATAAAGAATAACAAAGCAATATTATAATTTTATGAGTGCGACATTGTTTTTAAGAATATTTTTTTTCTCTTCAAATACGATTAGAATATTTAAGCAAAATGATGTTTTGTTTTAAAAAAATGCATTTTTTTTAAAATATAAAATTGAAGACCAATTTTGGACGATTTATAGAAAAATTACAATAGTTTGAAATCAGACATGGAATTTTAATTCCACGAAATTTGACATAAAAATAGTATATATTTTCATAAAAAGGTTAATCAATCATTTTATATTAATAAATATCACTCGGTATTTTTAAAAGTTAATACGACTGAAGAATTTACTAATTATCTCGTGATGCATTTTTCTTTTCGTTTGAATTCTACTGCTTAACAATACTTTGATATTTATCAAATGCATTCAAGTAAGAAAAAAATATACCTCATGACATCCAGAATGTTTTTTTTTTTTGTTTGTTTTTTGTTTCAATGTTTTTTAAAAAATTGCAAATACGACTAAAAAGTACATTCAAAAGTTTTGAAATTTTAACAAGATTAGTATAATATTAGATAGATAAGTAAGGAAATAATAAACATTTAATTAGTAATAGATAAGGAAAACTAATATTAGTGTGATTAGTCTTACATAAAAACAAAATACTGGTTATAAATACTATACAACTTATTGAAAAATAAATATACGAACATTTTTACAATTAACTATTCAAATATTTATTTATTTTTGATAAAATATTTACAGGAATACCAGAGCAAATATTTTTCATATTAATAATGCAATAAAATATAGTAGAGAAAAATTTACATATTTAGCTAGGTTTTATGAATAATATTTAAAAAAAAAACTGCCATTGATTTATTTGAAGAAATTTTTCGAGACCCAAAGAAGTTTTATTTACAAAGAATTCAGGAGAAAATGAAATCTAATACATTTATGAAAAATTCTGAATTTACGAAAATTGAAGAAAATATTTTATAATAAATTAATCTCGAAATTATATCCGAAAGAGAAAAAATATTTAAATAAAATATTTGGTTATCTGTTATATTTCAACTGTGACGTATTTTTTTACTTACTCGTTGCCAACAATATCCAATAAAAACTAATAAAGGTATTAGAAGCAAATTTGAATTGAGTTTCACAAAACGATATATATATATATATATATATATATTATGCAGTATTGTTAATAATATAAAACATTATAGTTAAATGGAATTTTTTTAATTACAATATATATTTATCCATAAATTTGCGTTTCTGTTCTAAAACGAAATCTTAATATGAATCTCAAATGATATCTCATTCTGATAAACGAATACTGTTCTAATGAATATTAAAAAAATTGTATTCAAATTCCAAATGAATTTTTGTATTCGAATTCCAAATGAATGAATATGAAATAAGATTCTAATGAAAAAGCTTTTCGAATTTTGAACACTACTTATTCCATTGCATTCAAATATTCTAACATGAGCGTTCTTACCTCTGAGTATTTAGATTCTCTACTCCCAAAATTTACGGACTCTTCCCAAGAGGCGATACACAGAATGCTAGATTTGTCCCGTGAGAAGTTCTTAAGTCGCATTTAGAAGACGGAAAAATCAAATAAAAATGTCTACCGTGCAGGGATCCTACTTCACGAGGAAGAGTAGAACACTACTTTTTTTTAATTTTCTTTTTGCTTCCCCATTCACCCAATCGGAGACCGAATCTGGGATAGATCATGATCCACTGCACCAAGATTATTTCCAGTGACAGTTGAAGGAGGGAGTTTTTCCTTTCTTGCAGGATGTTTAAAGCTTTCACTTTTTGGAAGATTTTCGAAAAACGACAGGAAGTTTCCGATTTTTTTATTGACACTCGGAAGACGGCTCGTTTTTTTCGGAAACGGCAATTTTGCTTTCAGTTATTTTAAAGTGATAGGAGGAAGTGGTGATTTTGTTTTTTAATTTTATTGTTAGTCGTGTGTTTGAAGTATTAAGAAATCATATTTGGAATTCGGTCCGCGGAAGGATGTGGTATTTGCGGAATATATGTGTGAATTTAAATGCCGGAAGAGAGTTTTATTGTTAATAATCAATCACCTTCGTTTTTTTTGCCATTTAATGGTAGATAAAATCGATTTGTTTTATCACTCGCTTCCTTTATTTAAAAGGAACTCATTCACTTCGAGTATTTAAATGCAGAAATAAGGGTTATAAATAAGTGTGAGCTTTCTTGTTAGACATTCGTGAAACATCGAATTGTCACTCTGATTACTCCAGAGTATTTTATTGCGGTCAGTAACCGAAACAGTGTATTTACCATCAATTTAATGTTTTATCATACCAGCGTTTCCTGAACCTTTTACATGTAGTAAGACGAGTTTTTAACAGACCTAAAGGATGATGTTTTGAAATGTTTATACTATTGTTATACATTGTTTATACACAGGGGCGTAACGTGCACACCCGCATCGCAAGGGGGGAGGGCTCAGGATTCTGGGAGGCCCAAGGCCTATGTGTTATGGTTTTGCACTTGCAACCCTTTGTGAGACCCGACTTGGGGCCCAAAATCTGACTTTGCAGGAGGGCCCTGATCTTCTACGATACTCCACTGGTTATACATTTTGCAATATATAAGCTACAAATTATAGTTTCCATGCTTGGGATTCAACCTTTAATAATATAATCTACAAAACTGATCTGAATATCCGGATGCCTTGTTATCCTGCTGTCTCATGATGAATGAAATCTTATTGATCAGACCCAATCTTTGGAAAATATTTAGGCTTAACCTTCGAAAGATTGGGAATTTGTCAGTACTCTTTGATTTATATATTACCTAACAAAATTTATTCACAAAGTGTTAAGTCTTTGTGACGGATCTTTACGCGACCTTCACACTAATTCTCTTAGGGAATCTTTGGGCTAGCATTCGCGTTTAATTCACAGCCATCCCTCTCAAGAAGAAATCCTGATATGTAGATTAATTCGAATATATAAAGTCAGAGTTTTGTAATTGTAAGGAAGAAGGAGCTGAGAAACTGTTGCGGCGTTACGAAGGTGAGATATAATTGATTTCTGCAGTTTAAGAATGGGGAACTTATAGTCAAAGATATAAAAATTAGGTTAAATTAAATTGAGTACTTGCGCTTGTGTTCACTTAGGATTTATTGTTTTCTTTATATCACTCCTAGGACATTCACTTGTGGTTACTTGTTGTTGATTAGGGTGATTGAATAGTAATAAATAATAATTATTATGGAAGTTTCTGGTCATACTTTATTTCCTCCCACATTCCTAGGTAGGCAGGACGATGAGGGAGCGACTTCAGGGGGAAGTCGCTCACATCTTGCCAGGAAGTCTATGGGCTCCATCACATTGGTAAAATTGCAAACTTTATGATCTGTGACGTTCTATTTTTTTTTTCTCTCTCTAATGGGGGGGGGGGGCGGAATTGATTTTTTAAATATTCCAACCGAAGGCCATACCACGGAAGGCGGTAAGGATTTTTAATGGGGCGCCAAAAAGGCACTAAACCCAAAGTAATTTTGACGCCCAGTTTCCTTCCCAGAGGGAGGCACCTGAGTTCTAACGATGCGAAATTGTACTTAGAAATTTTAATTTTGCCGAGAGCATTCAAGCCAAACCGATACTCAAGGGATTTTTTACATGCAGCATAATCATACGACATGGATGCTGTCGATTTGCTGCATCATGAAAATCCCCCGACTTGGGCCGGGGTCGAACACTTAATCTTGGGTACAGATGGCCAGTGGCAAACCAACTACGCCACCCAGCCGGTTCTACTCTAGGGAAGATCATGAATAACATAAATTAATATTATGCATAATTAGTAAATTTTGATAGAGAAATTCGCCTGATAACTAAATGACTAATGATGATGAATGTTGGTTGGCCTTGGCCTAGACAACAAAGAGGAGCATGACATAATAATGCAGTCTTACCAATGTTGCCAATTG
>BMAV01002757.1:261501-280093 GCA_019973955.1 Trichonephila inaurata madagascariensis
TATCCTGCTTCAAAGCAAAGTATTATCTCCCAAGCAATTCATCGATTTTTATAGAAATTCCAACAAAATTAAAATTTTTTTATATATTACTAGGACATATTGTTATTACATGTAATCATAAAAAAGATTCGTATATCGTTGTTGATTATATTCACGGTTCATTTTTACCCTACAATAAAATAGGTAACCAATCATTTACTTAGATAATGTAACGTGTTATAGGTTCATGAAATAATATTAATGCTGAATTGACATAATTAATTAATATACGCGATTAAAATATTGAAGAAATAGCATGCAATTATTTTTAATACTCAGTCAATATAAATCAATTTTTATCAATTTAATTGAACACTTCTTAAAATAAGTTTTCATTTATGCTCTTGGAGTGTTAAACTACTGTATGGAAAAGGTTTCAATTCTATTTTTGTATTACGATTATTTTATTAAGATTAAGATTATTATGTTGATCTGCATCTGTGGAAAAAAATGCTAATTTTCTCAGCATCATATTGAAAATACGTTTTATTATTTAAAGAAGGTAAAAACAAAAAAAATATTGGTGTACAGTTTTGCTAATGATTCATTCATATATATATATTCGAAATCTGAAGTGTTGCTTATAACGTAAGAAGGGGTGGGAGAGGGCAAGAATAATATAATTTCTAGAATTTTTTTTTCTTTATTCTAGTTTTAATTAGTCAATTGTGTTTTGTGTATCAAATTTTGAAATCAGAAGTCTTCCTTCAGAACAGAGGCTCCCAAACTTTTAGTCTCATACACCCCCTACCATGTTTTTCGGTTTGTGGTAGACTCCAGCTTATATAATATTGAATTTTTGAAAATGTATCGACTTATATGTCTTTTTGACGCTTTTTGTGTGTTGAGCTACTTAATTTAAAAAATTTAAATTTCTTTGTTTAGTGTTTAATATTTAAGAAACACATGTTAACGAAATCAAAATTTAATCAACGCATTAAATATCCAATCAACAAAAAAGCTTTATAAAGTTCGGGATGAATCTGGTGCTTCAATAACAAATTTTCCAATTTGGTATGAATCTTGTCAGGTTTAAGCCTAACTCTCCTCGGTTAGTATAGAGACCAGTCTTTTTCTTTCTTCTTTTTTATGTTGGAGTTTTGCAACCACACTGAAACTCCTTCTCACTAGAAAAAGCATTTAAAAACACTTTCTCACAATACTCCATAATTCGGAATAAATAACAGGTATGTATTTTTAAAGCCAAAATTGCTGACATCCGTTTCTAAACTTTACTTTAAGATTTCTGTTACTGCCTATTCCGATCAGTTGCTCTTGTAATATATTTATTATTATTTTTTCAATGTGACCATATGAATTTATTGCCTACTGTGGTAATTATCATAATCAAATCATGCACAAACTTAGTTTCAAAATCTGAATAAATGGCATTATTCGTTGAACGTAGGTTAAAACGTCCTTTTCCTGGCAGTCTGTGGTCAATTGAGAAACTGGGAAAATTTGGGGGATGTCCAATATATTATATTCTTTAAATTAATTCTGGAAAGAAAAGCTGAAAGAATGGTATTTGTTTTAATAAAGTTTATGCTGTTACCTTTTTTCTAACTGCAAATAAACCTCATTAAATTTAGTAAATAAATCTGTTAAATAGGGAAAATCTAGTTCTCATTTGATTGAATTTTCTTTTAAAATTAAAGTCCTGATCTGGTTTAATGAAAGCCACTATCGCGTAGACCTCATTTACACCTCATGGACCTCCAAATTATTTTTTTCGCTGACGTGGACCCCTTTCAGGTCATCAAAGACCAATAGGGGTCGATATGACCACTTTAGGAACCTCTGTTTTATGATATAATATTAATAAAAAAAATAAATTTACTCACTTTATTATTTTGATCTTAAGTACTGAATACGAAAATTTAATTAAATACAAATACAGTATTAACAAACTTAATACATAAACTGCTGTTTGTAAAAAATGCAACACCATGAAAGAATCCTCAGAATTAAATGAAATTTAATGCACAAATGACTTGTAATTGAAATAAAATATAACAAATGAGGAAATTTTCAAAGCAAAAAAAAAAAAAAAATCTATATTAAGTGTCCGAAATCAGTATTTGGTGTAGCCACCACGCGCTGCAATAAGTGTTGCTATACGACGTGGCATGGAGTGAAACAGATTTTGAATGTCTGCTTGTGGAAGAGAATTCAATATTGCGTGTATGCGCAGCAAAAATTCGTCTTTTGAAGCTACAGGACGCAGATCACGAGCGAGACGCCGACCAACCAAATCCCACACGTGCTCAGTAGGTGACATATCCGGCGAATAAGCAGGCCAAGGAAAAAGTTGCATGTGTTGGGCTGAACAGAAGTCTGGAACAGTCTTTGCAACATGTGGGCGTGCATTATCCTGCTGAAAGATAGCTCCAGGGATGCCTTGAAGGAAGGGAACGACTTTGGGCTGTAGCACTTCACGGACATACCTATTGCTATTGAGATTATCCTCAATTCGTAGCAAATTGGATCATCCGTGATACGAAATCGCTCCCCAAACCATAACTCGTGGTGTTAGGTCACTATGTCGTTCTATAACACACTCTGGAAGGCAGCGTTCTCTGGCATAGCGTCTAACACAAATGCGGCCATCATGGTTTTACAAACTGAAGCGTGATTCATCTGAAAAGAAAATTTGTTGCCAATCAACTTGCCAGGCTCTGTGCTCATGAGTCCATTACAGACGCAGCCGTCGATGGTTTGCCGTGAGAGAGATCCTGTATAAAGGCACCCTTGCACGCAATCCACTGTGCAGCAGACGTCGACGAATTGACCAAGCCGTCATTAGTACATCTGTAGCAGTAGACCAACGTGCTGCCAACTGCCTGGAAGAAGCAGTACGGTCATTCACCGCCATGCGGAGCAGGTGTTGATTGTCGTGCACTGACGTCACCTTCCATCGTCTACTGCCAGTTTTTCGAGTTGCCCGGTGCTCGTCGGTCCACTGCTTTCAAATTCACATCACTGTGGAACTGTTACGCTGCACATAAGCTCCTATTGCGTGATAGGAAAATCATCCTTCTCTAAGGCCAATAATCCTCTCCTCGTTCAAACTCCGTAAGTTGTTGGAATTTCTCCTTATTTCATCGTGGAGGCATACTTAGGTCTCACTAAACATTCACCACTAACAAATAATTATTAACTATTTTCAACGTCCCTCTATTTATACGCTTTCAGCATTAGTTCAGGGGGCACTACACACGTCACGCTTGCGCGGTGGCTCTGAAACTTTACCATTTTACGTAACATCCTATAATTAATATTTGCTGCAAAGTTCATTTAATTCTGACGATTCCTTCATGGTGTTCCCTTTCATACAAACGGCAGCGTATAATTACAAAAAAAGTTAACTTTTTTCTAACAAAAGTAAAATTACCATATTCTACATAGATTTTTTTTTCACTAGGAAAACTTTGTTTATTTTTCTCCCTTCTTAAGGTATTAAATTTCACTCAGGAATTACTTTCAAAGCTACAATAATTTAAAATTCTATTTAGCTTTTCTTTAGATATAATAGCTTGAAATGATCTAAAAATAAAAGCAAATACCCATATTAAATTTTCACACCATTATTTGAAAATCTATTTTAAATTTATGCTTTTTAAATATATATTCAATCAAGGCACAATTTGAACGTTTCTGTTGATTAACGCTTTGAAAAGAACGATAATTATAAAAGATTTTTCTTGCTATATATGATTAGTATTGAAGACAGAACCGAGAGAAATACCGTTTTTCCAAACAATACATTTTTATCTATGATACCATAAACTTAAATAACAATTTATCTTACTAAGTTTTGTTAAAATAAAATTTTCAAAGAAAATACGACTTTTACTTACTTTTATTTCATATTAGTTTTAAAAACAATTAATAAAATTTCTTGTTTTGGTTGGTAGAGAAAATGTGAGGAGTTTAAAAACTCTCGAATATTAATCCATTTTTAACATTCATCAGTATTGAAATTTTAAATTTTTTTCTAAAAAAATTTTTAAAGACTATCACACAAAAATTTATTATTACATTAAATGAGACTCTGGATTGGATTTTTTATTTATTTTATAGTATTCAATTTTGTGCTAAGATTACCGAAAAAAGTTGAGATTTTAATAAGGATTAAATTTTGCAGTTATCTCCATCAAAGATAATTTACGACTAATTTATTTTAATAACAGCCTATGAGGGCACTTTACTGAGTTAAAAGTAAGTAGAAATGCTAACACAGTGCGAACAATTTTAAAACCATTTTCACAAGTATAATTTTCATTCAGTCCCCTTTTTTTTTGTGTATATTTATTCTACTGTTATTAACGTTTCAATAGAAAGCATTTGTTTTTAAAAAAAATTTGAATAATTTTTTTTAAAAACTCTTATAAAGAGGAATTTTTAAATCCATGTTTCAAAATAATAAAAATTCCTGCTCATTTTAATCCGAATTTTTTTTTGAATAACTATTATGACAAAATAACTAATAAAATTTCATTTGTATAGTATTAATATATGAATAAAGAAATTTGAATCTATAAATGGGGTAATTTTTGCAAAAATATTACTTTTTTTTCCTTACATTTGAACTTTTGAAAAAATGCGGGAGATTTAAAACCTAAGGAAAAAACAAAACAAAAACTGATACGCATTATTATCACATAACAGAACTACAACTCAGATTGTTAAAATACTCGTAATTTAACTAGAGCAAAAATTTAAGCTGCATTAGAAGCATAAAGAATTGTAGTGTTCTTCCATTGAAAATTGAAAGTTCCATTTTTTGACCAATTTTTAAGAAATATGATCCCTTTATAAAGATTCTTTCATAACCTCACTTTAGCAGTGGCGTAATAAAGAATATTAGAGCTTCCCTGCAAAGTCAGGTTTGCCTTTAATATGTTATAAATACGTAACTTTAATACTTTATTAAATACGTACTTGGCGTCAGTCAGGATTTGGGCTTCCTAGAAATCTGGCCCTCTTGTAATGCGGGGGTGTATGTTACGCCACTGCACCTAAGCACAACGAACTTCATCATATGATAAACGAGACGAGTTGCAGAGTATATCTGAAAGATAGTAGAGCTTATTGCTGAAAATAAAATACCTTAATTACAAAATTTTGAATGATCTGGAAATATAGATATGATATCTGACATTTAATAGCAATTCGGCATTTGTCATAAACATTCCTATTGAATAATAATAAAATTTTATTATTTGTTGTTGATAAGTGGTATAGGCCCAGTGGTCGAGTGTTAGCGTATCGCGCTTCCACCCCACAGGTCCGGGCTCTATTCCCGGGCTGGACAAAGTCGACTCAGCCTTTCATCCCTAATGCAGTGGGTCGATAAATGAGTACCAAGCTTGATTGGGGACTTAAACAGTGGGGGTTTCACTTCAGACTGACCACCTGATCGGCACATCTGCTCATGCACCTTAGCGCCCGATGGTCACCTATATTGGAATGGGCATAGTAGGCCTTGGCTCTCATGGGCTGTTGCGTCACTGTGTTTGGTAAGTAGTATAATCTCTTTTACTGAAAGCTCATTTATTAACAATAAATTCAAATTTAGTATGACGTTGTTCTTCAAATTTTATCTTTTTAGAATATTTTCGACGCTAATGATTTTTTAAAAAAATGTTTCATTCCATTTTACTTTCATGATTACTTAAAAAAAAATTCAATTTACAAACAAAGAAAAATCGCTGCTAGAACATTATTCTGTGTAAATATCGATCAAATGTTAATTTATGATCATAATTAGAACAATAATTGTAATTATCTTCAAACTAATTTATTTTAAATAAATATTAATATTCTTTAATAATTAACGCAATTTTGTTTACCATGCTTCTTAATTTTAACAATTTAATAATTAAATTAATTTCATTTGAATGGAAAAAAATCTCATTTAATATAATTATGATAGCAATTATTTTAGTACAATTTGATAGCATTTATTTTAGTACAATTTGATAGCAATTATTTTAGTACAATTTGATAGCAATTATTTTAGTACAATTTGATTGCAATTATTTTAGTATAATTTGACAACCATTATGCAATTAAAAATTCTCGAAGTGGATCATAATCATCTTAATGATTCATATTACAATTATAAGTTCAGTCTCAAATAAAATACTAGCAATACTTAATATAAAGAAAATTGGTAATTTTTATGACAAGAAATGTTTACAGTAAATATCCCCAAAATTGTTTCTGTATAATTAACAACCAAAGAAACTTCGCGAAGAAAATCAATAACGACTTTTTAAAGCAAAATAAAAGATCTTTCTTTTTTAAATTAATTTTTTTTCAATCGGATCTGCTAAATACTCCTTCATTTTCTCTAGTATATACATACGCTGAAGATGTTAATTGGCTAAATTCATAATTCTCTAATGATAAAGGCATTCTCATGTTCTCATTGAATCCAAAACTGGAATTCATAATTTAATACATATCTGTGTACATATCTTTTTTTGAAGATTTGTACACAGATATGTATTAAATCTCGAATCTCTTTAGTTGAATCCATGATTCACCCATAATAATTTTAAAAGGATTCTGAGATTCCACGATACTGAACTTTTAGTAGAATAACAAGTAGTCGATTATGAAAAATTCCTGTGGTGTATCTACCACCGTATCAATGACACGGGCTCCAAGCTACAGGCCCGCTACCCCCCAAAATATGTAACATTCTGACACTTCGAAATAACTGCCTTTTATTTTTTTTCCAAAAAAAAAAAAAAAAAATGTCTCCCAAAGAATTTTGATACAGGGCCCACTCACGACTAGCTACACCAGTGACAAATTCTAAGAAATTTAGTGAATAATGCTTCCCAAAATGAGTAAAATATGTCAGAAACACTTTAAGGCAGTGTTCCACAACCGGTACCGGTCCGTGGATCAAATGGTGCCGGGCCGTTTAAAGACATTAAACTATTGCCATTTTATTTAAAGTGGTGCATTTCTCTCGGATTTGAGCAACTTTCCACAGAAATCACTTTTATTCATTTTGGGTGTAACTATATTTTATTCTGAAGGCATATTTAAATGTAACTAAATTAAAATTGTTAAATGAAAACAATCTAAAATATAAGCAATCAATGTGTCCCACCCTCAGCTGGCCACGGTAAAATTATCAAACGTTGACCGGTCCGCAGCGATAAAAAGGTTGCGGAGAATTGCTTTAAGGTATCCAAACACGTTGAAATTAGGGATGGCGATTCTTTCCGAAAAAGATCGATTTTTAAATCGATTCGAATCGTAACCTGTTGAATCGATTCACAAAAAAATCGAGGTCTAAAAGATCGATTCATAAAAAATCGAATTTTTTTTCAAGTCTGGATTTACAATGTAAATATAAATCCCTTTTATTAAAAACAAGAAAGATACCATAATAAACGATCTCCTATCAGTAAAATCAGGAAATTTTTTTATTTCAGGGAATTCTACGATTACAATTCTTTTATTACTATATCAAATCATTAGGTATAAGAGAAGACATTTATTTTCTCTAAATGTATTTGTTACAATAAAAAGTTTAGAAAATAGATAAAGTAGCTCATAGTTCCCAATGCTTAATATCTAAGCTTTTTAAAAACAATAGTCTGTCGAGTCTACTGGGATCTAAGCGGTTCCGCTCATCACTTGCGATGTTGCCAGCATTCGAAAAAAGGCACTCACAAGAAATAGATGATCTAACGATATTCATATACATCATGGCTATTGAGTGAACGTAATGATAAATAGAGTTTTCTTTTGTTCTTACCAGTAAATTAACTCTTTTATCGTCAACACCGTAATATTACGGGTTTTAACGATAGTACATTCAACTAATTGTAAATAATTTTATGGTTTTTACCAAAACAGAAAAAATCGAATGTCGATTTTCTAGGATGAAATATTGATTTACTGAATCGATTCAGTGCTACATATCGATTTAAAAAATCGATTTTTTAGCCCGAGAAATCGATTCTTTGATTAATCAATCTCGGATCGCCATCACTAGTTGAAATGAGCAAATTCTCGGTCAAAACACACATTTTTTGTTTTTTATTTTATTTAATACAGCTATCTTTTGGCTTTACAGAACATAATTTTTTTTTGTTTCTACGCTATTTATAGAACAAGCTACAACCAATTTTATAAAATTAGAAAAACCGTAAGTGGGTCTTTATAATCTGCCAAAAGTGGGCATTTGAATTATTAGAAATCTATCATGGCGGAGCTAATTCAAAATGTTATAAATGCATTTCTCTAAAGCTTTTTGAACCTGATATTTATATTATTTTCTAGAGACTTTACTAAAATATCTTTGATTGTATGAATACTTTTTGAGTTGTGACTTGTTATTTAAATAATGGTCTCATAAAAATATGTCATATTTTTTATATTTACTCGATCAGCTCTAAAATTTTCAAACTTTTATAAAACAAAAAATTTTAGTACATTCTCTAGATAAATGCATCTAATTTATTTTAGTAACACTTTGACTGGTATAAGTTTATTACTTTTTTCTCCAATTGCTTTGAAGTTTTTCAAAAGTGTTGCTAAAATTTCACATTTAATTGTGATTTTTGTAAATTTAGAGATATTTTTAAAAATATTGTTAGTTAAATGTTATTATGTGTTGGTATTGATTCCTAAAAAGCAATTATACTGCTTATGTGTGGTACTTTTTTAAAAAAAAGTACTCCGAACGTGTTCGAATACCTTAACAAACATATTTAATGCATTTCTTCATTTATTAAAATAAGCAACTGTAGATTGGCGTTTTCGAACGTTTATTTCTCCACACTTTAATTCGTGGCAACCTACTGGTATTAATCATATACGGTGATTGTGTATAGAAAAGAAGTGCCCCCGCACTTTTGAGCAAAACAAAAAAAAAAAAAAGATCAGTCTTTTTTTTAAAAAAGATTCAGTCTTTTTGTTGATAGCAACACCACCTCCTCTTAAACGAAAATATTCAATTATCTCTGACTCTTTTAAACTCAGAAATATTGAATTTGTAGCAGTACACCCCCTCCCCCATTGACTATTTAACTCCGTGAATTCCTCTCTAGAAAGATTGTAACCCAAACCACACACACACAGACGCGCGCGCTTAAAGATGGAAGTAGTCGACACACTAAATAATCAACGATTTATCAATTAACTCAAGGTATGTGAGGAAGAAAGAATCAAAATACACTTCAAGTATTCACACATTATTCGCTGTAAGCTTCAAAAAATTCGAAGACACTCAGATTCTGAGTTTCACCAATAGCACGGAGGAGGTTCCTTTTTTGAAACAACAAATCAAATTCGTGGCCCATTGAGATTTGTCCCGAGATCTCACAATGAGGGAGGCTTTCAGTGTAAGTAAATACTTGAGTCTATGCAAGGAATTGTTACCCCTCTGGGGGCTTATCTTCTTTAGGTGGGTACGGGTGTCACAATCCCGAGGTACCCTAGTGATCTTTTCCTTTTCCCAAGGGGTTTACTATCTTTGGTAAACACGGGTGTCACGACCCCGGGGTACCCCAGTGATCCTTTTCTATTTTCGACCCTCCATCTTGTCATCCAATTTCTCCTTTTCTTCTTTTCCCGTCCAGACCACAGACCTATGAATGTTTGGCGCAGTATAGCCAAAACTGGCTCTTGCGCCATAAAACACCAAACTCATCATCATCATCATCATCAAGGAATTGTTAACTGGATGACTGAATCCGTAAATTCTTAAGCTATTAGTGAAAATCTCAGTTGTTTCCTGGGGCGTAGCGAAGAATATCAAAGTCAAGGCAAGTCAGGTTTGGGGCCCAGAGCTAGATCTTACAAAGGATATGTACTTGACATCAGTCAGACTTTGGGCCCCCTAGAATCCTGGGCCCCCACGTGGTGCGGGGTTGAGAGGGTGTATGTTACCCCACTGGTTAATTCTCTTCTCCCTTTTTATTCTTTACTCTCTCACACTTTTATATATTAGAAATAATTGCACATCTCACGTTTCCATTGTAAGGAGGTAGCAGGTAGACTATCAATGAACTTTTTAAAGAACATTACTCCAAGTTAGTTTGGAGAGGGAAACCTCGCGAGATACCTAGTTACACATTGATTGCAAAAAAGTTTCCGAACAATTCAATATAAACATCAAGAATATATATATGTTAAAATGGTAAAGCTGATGAGAAAGTGTTGATTTTTCATACATCATTTGATGGGCAAGTATTGATGTGATTATTTTGTGAGGCTTGATTGATTTAATTTTTTATTAAATTCTCACTCTAGGGGTCTCAAAGGTGTTAATTTTGTCTCGAAGGATGAAAATATAAACAATTTTCAAACAGGTATAATTCTTTTAAATTTGAATTAAATAATTCGAATCTCTTGCACATTATTTACACAGGATTATGGTTTTAAAAAAGTACAAAATTTTTGAAATATAATCATAATTGTAAAAATTATAAGCATATGAAAATAAGAATTAATTTTTAGATAAATATTAAGTAATTTGTGCGTTGCGTGCGCTATTTTCTAAAATAGTAGCCTTTGATGTATAAAACTTTATAGAATTATAAAATGTATCCTACTCTTTAAACTCTACTTAATTTGAGAGTAATATATATTTTGTATTTCAAAATATTTGAAAAATATTTAAATTTTTAAATTTTTTTTTAAAAATGTAGTTTTTTTTAGTTTTTTAAAAATATAATTTATTATTCTATTTATATAAAAATACGACAGTGTAATAAGGATACATTTAACTTTATAAATCAACTTATTGCTAGTAATTAAAGCTACTATTTTAGAAAATAACACACGTGTAACGTAAAACTTAATTAATATTTCTTATAAAAATGTTTCTTATTTTCATATACTTATAATTTTTAAAATTATGATTATATTTTAAACATTTTACACTTTTCTGGAGCCCGTTTTTTAAAAATAATTTGTAAAAGATTCAAATTATTTAATTTTAGTTTCAAAGAGTTATATATATATTTGAATATCGTTTATATTTTCAGCCCTCTAGAGAAAGTTAACACCCCTGAGACCCTTTGTAACGCTAGGGCTATTGGAAAGGCACCCGGTCCACCCCTCCGTATATAATGAACCCTTTTTGCATTGCCTTTCTTTTGACTCACAGAATATCAGTTCGTTTTTGACCATATCAAATCTCTGATATTCTTAAAGTGCCAGAACTCTTTTTGAAAGAGCGTCTGTGATTAATTAAACCTTCTACATTTCGAATTTTTTTAAAGAAATTAAGGAATTTCAATAATTGGAAATTAAATAAAAAAAATGCCTGCCAAAGTATTCTTTAAGGCTGTCTTCGGTTAATGCTCAGGAATAGGACCCGAATATGGAACATTTTTTCAGATATAAGAGAAATGAAAAATCAATATGATATTCTGGCTTCACTATCCTTTAGAAAGCAGCATTTTTTTTTATCATGCTTCTTTTTTTTTTAACCGAGTTGATTCATTTTTTCTGGTATAAAATGTGTTTCGCGTCTTTTTTCCTATATCATAATGTTAAATGGGCTATGCCTTCAAGTATTAAAACGAAAAAGAAAGTACTCATGGAATATTTTGAAATTTTTAAAAACACCATATTGTTAACAGAGGTATGTGTGTGAATTATAATACTACAAATTTCCATGAAAATTGATCATTTTTCTGACTAAAAATGTGCTTCGCACTTAGTTCAAGCTCTCATACTTTTACCGAAGACAGCCTTAATGAATTTAAATAAAAATTCTTGAGCTCTTTTCAGAAATCTAAGCTACCAGATAGATGTAAGTATCCTGTTATAATAATAATAATTATTATTATAATAATAATAACAACAATAATAATAAATCCAAAAAATTTCCTTCCCATACAATTTTAAATAAAACATCATTTTTTTAAGCAAAGGCAACAAAAAAATATTGAACTTTTTTAAAGACAAAAATAAAAATTAATACATGTATAATACATTTCTTTGGTACAATGACTCATTTTTGATTTAAGAAACATTAGACTGTGTATATAAATAAATGTAAAATCTCTACTTTGTTATTACTTAGTAATACGCTTGGTTTGTTATGGTTAAGTTTTTACCAATAATGAGCTTATTTTAATACATTAGAAACTGTATATCTAGTTAGGCTAAGTTATATATATATAAGGAGCTTTATTTACAATAATAGTTCCTACTATATTTGAAAAAAAAAATACGTCTTTATATAAACTCTACTTTTAATATTAAAGTATTTTTATATCTGTTTTATTTTTCTTTCATAATCTATTATAAGGTATTTGAAATTTCATTTATTGTGGTCTGTATGAAAATTTTTATACATAATGTATAAGTTTAAAATGTTTGAATACACTTATAAAGAGTAATTTTAATTATAATGAGCTTTATTTTTGCAGTAACCATTTTTTTTTGTAAATAAAATTAAACGAAACTAAATTTTTTTTGTTTAAATAATTTTAAGTAAGGTCCATCTCAAAAACATGTACGAACATGTATATATATTAAGTAACACAGTTTTTGTGAATAAATGCTCTTATGTGAAAGAAAAACACATAATACAATTTTTTTTTTGTAGTATAACGAAAGATTATATTTCGCGTTCCAAATGATTTCTTTTAAACATCATTCCAAATTACTGAAAGTTAATTGCTCGCTATTTGAAATTTCAGTTTTAAATAGTTGGAATATTCATATTTTAAACATACAAGCCTTTGGAACATTGAACATTCTAAGAAATTGTTAATTAAATTAGGTTTAATAATTTGCACACACGAAAACTAGCACAGAAGGAATAAAATTAATTTTTTTAATAAGTAAGTGAATTGTTAAATAATGTAAGTATTTAGTCAAGAAAAAAGTTTAGAAAACATTAGATCGTAATTATCAGTTAAAAAATAAAATTCAAATGCAGAATTCAATAATCCGTAAGTTTATTAAACCTTAAGAATTTCATATTTTTAAAATGATAATATCCTTTCTGTTTTTTCTTATAATATTAAGGACGTTGGCATCATTCTTATTCCTGTTATTGAATACAATCAATGTTGCCAAACCTTGATACTTAATCATCATAAAAAATCCTCGTTTTTCGTTTCGAAAACATAATAATAAGGTAGTTTTTAAAATCTTATTAAGAAACAGATCGAGTGACAAGTAAATAATAATTTTCCTTTTTATTTATCATTTCATTAGACCATCGTTACAAGAACATCGATGTTCCATCAAGGAAATGAAAAAAATGTAGAAAAATGTTCTATTACGAACATCAGAAAAAGAAAATGGCGCAAGCCATTATATTTTTAAATTTCGATTCTCGACTTTCAAAATAAACGAGGGAATCTGAGTATATTACTTTCGGTTTATTTATTTCTTCGGAAATTTTCCTCTTTTATTCTAAGCGGCGATAGAAATAGTAGCGTTAGTAATATTATAAGCATATTAGTTCCGCAAATTTTATTCTTTTTTCCTCTTTTTGACTAGATTTCACGCATCGTTGCCCTTCCGTACCCGCTGTCATGTTTGTGTCTTAATCATGGCGCAGTCCAGACGGAAGAAGAAGCCATTTCTTAAACAATAAATCTCTTTTGTTTTAATTGTTGTAAAAAAAATTATAGCTTTGGTCGGAATAAAATTTTTTTATTGTGGGAATCTGGGGAAGCTGATTGGGTCAATGGTAAGGAAATTTTATGGGTAAACAAACGTTTGGGATTATAAAAGTTTGCTCTTTACATCTTCAGAATCATTTTTCTTCGTTTGAAGTACAGTAGCATCGTAGCTCTGAAGCTGGTCGTATTTCACGCTTTAGAACAATTTATTGCTTTAATCGCTTTGTTTACATCAATGAAGCACAGAGATCCATGTTGGGAAGTATTAAATCCTCACGATTTATGTTGCTAATGATTTTAAATATTAAAAATCTGTTGTAAAAAAGGATAAAGCTATAAAAGTCCTTAAGGAATATTCGACAAATGTGAGCAAATTGAAATAATTTATATTTATAAATGGAGTAAAAAACAGCTAAACTGTTGTTTTGCAATATAAAAAGGTAAACTAATGAGCTCATTACGTGTTTTAAAATTACCCAAATGAGTGCAATTTGTCGAGAAACCTTTTTTTTTTTTGAAAATATTAATAATTTGATATTTAGAATGTATATGCTACGTTTTTAATTATTAGTGTGGGAACTTACATGTAATTGTTAATTAAGATGACGCTGCAAACGTATCATAATATTTTAAAATAATAATTTTATTTTTCTGTTTTTGATGATATAATAAAATAAATAACAAATAAAAATAACAAAATAAATTTGAATTTCAAGATATAAAGTATATTAGTTCAGACAAAATCAGTCAACAGAGTTCAGTAAATAAAAAAGTAGTGTAAGTAGCCTATAATTTAAAAAAAAAATACCAAGAAGATGTAAAAAGTCCATCATTTATTCATACTTAAATGATTGCACTTTAGTGCTGTACAGGACAAAAATTATAATTTAACTAATTCATGTTTATTAAACACTGCAATCTTTGATAAATGAACATCAACTTTGGTCAGAACACGTGTTTCTACTGAGCAGCTTGGACAGTTGATCTATCCTCGTTTAGCAGAGTTATTGTTCCGTAGAGACGACTACGACACTGTTGAAAATTTCACAAGCAACTGGACTTCAAACGTGTCACATTGTCGAAATGCGTGGGGCTGATTGGTTACTTCAAGCAATTGGCCCTTATCTGCGCTGTGCTGGTACGGCTGTGCAATGGTATTGGCAAGGCGCAGGTTACTGAAAATAACTCATAGGGGAAATAAAAGTTAGAAAAGTTAGAATGAAATGAGAATGAAGAAGGAATGAAAACTAGAATGAGAAATTAGATTGAAGAAAGAATGAAAGTTAGAATGAGAGAAAGTTAGGCCTAAGTGCATGAATGTGAGGCAAGATCGTATGAATGAACGTAAGACCAACAAACCCATGTTACTTCCGAGTGCTACTGTAACATAACAATCAGCGACAGACCTGAAGTACCCCAAAGACATCATTGGTCTTTATCTAAGTTTCATAGTCTTTTTCATATCAACTGTGTACTTTTTTCTGTCTCACACTTTTTGTCTGTGGTGGGATTACACTCGCAGTGGCCTTTGAGACTGGAGCGAACCAGAATTTATATTAACCGTCCAAGCGGTCTGCACGTAAAATTCCGCCATTCCAGAGATGCTTTTTCTGCCTTCAAGCAAGATTCCCAAAAGCGGCCGAGCCGCATTCTTAGAAATACGGCTCAACCGTTTTTGAGAACCCCACCTGAAAGCAAAAAAAAATATGTGCGGTGCATTTTTGAAGCATCTCCAGAATGGCAAGAATTTAAGTGCAGACCGCTTAGAGGGTTAATGTGGTGAGCAGAATAATCAAAAGACATCGTAAAACTCAACGACTTTTATTTAGTCTAATCATAATATGTTAATGGTAAATAATTAATGGGAGCAATCGAGCTTCAAATCCTAATTAATAATGCACTATTTGGTTAAAAGTATCCGGATACTTAGTGGTATGGATCCTGAAAGCTCTGAGTCATATATTAATATGATGTTGACCCCTCTTTTGCATCGATGACAGCCTGCACACGTCTGGGGAAACATTTCACCAGTTTTTTGATTGATGAGCCCCAGGAATTGACTTCCACTTGCTTATCATAGCTTAATTGAGTGCCGCAAGTGAGGATGGTCTATTTGGCTGGTTACATAAACGTGTTCTTTGGGATTTAGATCGGGGCTTTGAGAATGCCAGTTCAATTTTCGAAAACCCATTTCTTCAAACCATAGCTGTGCAAGTCTCAATGTGGCAATCGAGAAGTTATCCAGCTAGAAGAGAAAAGGGCCTTCCCCGAAATATTCCCATAGAGTTGAGAGAACAGCAGAATGCCCCCATAAATCTAAGAATTCATTGCTTCCAGTTACAGAAACTAAGAGACCCAGGCCAAACCATGAAAAGCACTTCTCCTGCCATGATGCTGCCAACAGCAAACTTTACAACCCGCATAATGCAGTCTATTACGAAGTGCTTGTAGGGCACCCAACAAACCCAGACACGTCCATCGAGCTGCTAGATTACAAAACGAGATTCATCATTCCACATATCCACAGTCCAATAATATTGAGCTTTACAAAATTGAAATTGACGCTTTGCATTCTGGGAGTGATGCTTGGCCTGCACGATCATGGAATTCCTGGTTTTTAACTCTCGAAGACGAGTCTTGTTGCTGGTTCTAACGCCTGATGAACTATTTAACTCCTGAGAGATTTTATACAACAAAGAATTGAGATTTTCTTTCACTGCCCTTTTCAGAATTCTGCGGTTGCGTTCCTTAATTTTTCAAGGCCTGCCACACTTGATATTTTTCTGTGGTTTCACTCCCTCTACGTTTCGACTTTATAAACATATCACTCTCAATGAATTTTGGCTTCTGTCGGAAGTTTCACAAACTGATTTCCTACAAAGGTGGCATCCCACTATAATACCCCCATCTCTCTTTTGATTTAATAATTGTCTCACACACACAAATGCATAAAAATATCCTTTTAAGACCCAAATTATTTTTATCTTTAAATATTAAATTCGTCTGGTTATTATTACTATATTGACCCCAATGACAACTGGAAAAATAATAAAAAAATTTCCACTCCCTCCTGGAACGTAGACGGTACCCGCATGATCGAGCGGGTTGGGCTTTATCTGTGACACAGGTAACCTATGAAATTTTACAAGTTATACCCTTTTAGCTCTAAGTTGATAGAAGAAACAACTTTAATTCAATTGAAATTGTTACAAATAAGGAAACTGCTTTCGTAGTTTTCAATTCTGCACTTGCGAGGCCTTGAAATGTCATCAACACATCGAAAAGGGTTTTACATGTTAATCCTTTTATCCTTTAATTACCAGGATAAAAGGCTTGACATGTAAAGCCATTTTCGTGCTTTCAAAGCCAAGGCATGACATGTATAGAAGGTGGATTATAATACTTCGATCTTTTTGCGAGTGGAATTACAACACTGTTATCTTCATCATCAGTTAAAATACTTTTGTTAGTAGGTAGAGAGGCTGTAAACGTTTCAACTATCATTAACTTAAATTTTCAGCTATACACTTTGATTTTTGGAGGAATTTTATCTGATATTGCATCTTGTTTGCACAGAAACCAAGAATTTGCAACAGCTAAGACAGTGAAATGAATGAGCTCAAATGACTTTTATGGTAAAGAATGATTCAAAATTATCTTTCCATTTCAAATATTCCCATGTTTTTCTTCATCGCTCTCATCTGAATTTTATTCTCTTTCCAGTATACGAGATTCATTTGCTTTTTTTCGCAGCATTATCATCTTCCGAGAGATCACTAAATTCTGATCTAAGTTCAATCTGATTTATTCATCAATTGCAAGATTTCTTCTTGTATGAGAATTCTTCCTTTCTGAGAGATATGGATGCAGATATCCGCGTAAAAGATGAAAAATGCTATACCTCTCATCAAATGTGTGACAGAGAAAATTAATTGCAAAAAAGAGCCAGAGAAAGAAAGGGGCGACTCGTCCATGGTAACCACAAGAAAATATGGTTTTAATTATATAATAATATATTTCGTTTTTATTTAGGCTTCTATCAACATTATTGAAACAGAAAAGAAAACTCACATGGCAAGAACTTACCTTTATAGCTGCAGTGACTAAAGTGACACCCAACTCGCACGATCATGCGGGTAACGAAATCCCGAATCTTTCAAGCAACATTAATAGAGTATAATTAATATATTTTTTTCTATTTTACAATTATTTAAACATGAATACAAAATTTTGTATCTGTCCAATTAGAAATATGTCGATAGTTACATTTTCACGACAGAAAAAAATAAGACGTGTTTTCGTTGTATTTGAAAACAAAGCTAGATTTGCCAGCTGAAAGTGAAACACGGACCACAGACATCATCTGTTGATATAAAGTGATACTTTACACTTTCTGCAAACCCGCTCAATCGTTGGATTTGAAATGTTCTTACATACGACTATTCCAGAAGCAAAAACGTAAAAGAATATCTAACCCACACGATCGTGCAGGTTGGGTCATAAAGGGATATGACTTAACAAACCACTACTGGCATTTTCATGGGTTTTTGAAAATTACGCCACTTGCCAGATCCACTTCTTTAAAGGGGGGGGGGCGCGGCATTCTTCAAATATTCATCACTTCTAAAACGTTTACTACCAGAAATTCCTTGAGCTTGGAGAAAAAATGTTAATCATTAAAAGAATAATCCTAGATATTGGCCTTTTATTCGAATGCAGAACATCTAGCTTAATGCAACGGTGGCAGATGAGAAAAACATGAGAATTCTGAAGCTCGTGAATAAATACGAAAAATGTTCAAATAAAGGTGGTGATTATGTTTAGTAGTGATCCCCAACCCCTGGACCGTGGACTGGTAGTGGTTTGTGGATCAAATAGTACCGGAACGCACAATGAACATTAAAAATTAAATTATTAAATTAAAA
>BMAV01002757.1:307563-333169 GCA_019973955.1 Trichonephila inaurata madagascariensis
ATAATGCATCAAAAATAGAATTTATATCTCAATTTAGGAACAAAAACATGTAATATAAATTTTTTTTTAAAGTTAATTTTCACTTAGTTTCAAAAACTTACTGGCGCCATCTGTTGCAGATAAAGCTAACTTCGTCAGAAATAACACATAATAAATTAAAAAATAAACTTTAATTAATGAATTAGAAATTGAAAAAACTGCATTAACATCAAGTGTCATCCAATACAAGTTTAAAAAAATGTATCAGTGGATGAATGAAGAGTATTTTATTAACGATTGAAAATTTGAACAAGATATAAATATAAATGATTATATATAAAGGGTGTGAGTTAGCTAATAGTAGAAATTGAAAAATTTGGAAACGTACCATAAAAATATTGAAAAAAATATATATAAAACATTAATTCACTTTTCACAAATAATACTTTAATAACTTTATTATTAATAATGTTCTTTAAGCTAATAGATAAAATTTTGTTAATCTCAATGTAAAATCTTTAGTCAACAATTTAAGCAAAATCGAATTTTTTTCAAGCAATTTTTTTTTATGTTTCAGGAAACAATTTAACTGATTTCCTTCAAAAATGCTTAGAAAGACAAATTAACTGACAAACAGAAAATTATTTACCTCGGTAATTATTTACCAGCACTTAAAAAACGTAAAGAACGTAATAACAGAAATAATTTTCCCTATAAATCTCATTCGTTAACTTAACTTATTAAAATAAGAATAATAGCTCATGGACAAAGTTTCTTAGATATAATAATACCAAATTAAAAAAAAATAAGCCTTATTTTAGAACACTGAAATAATTTTCGGATAAGAACAATAAACATTAGTTTCTTCTTAAAAGATTTGAAAAAAAAAAGTAAAATACATCAAGCGAAGACAAATCAGAAATAGTTGATGAAGTAATGCTTGAGCACACACACACACAGTTTTTACTTCTGTATCTTTTTCTCGATTTAATGAGACTAGTTTAAAAAGAATTCGAGCGCTTTTGTTTAATACTTGAGAAAGAAGCTACAGTTGCAGTTTTCCTTCTTATGGAGATATTTTTTTTACAATTTTACTTCTAATACCATCTAAATATAAACTTTACTATAATTGTTATCAAGACGCATAAAGGATTATTTAGGAATTTCAATGAGATAAATAAATTGAATTCAGAAAATAAAATTAAAAAAGGATTCAATTTACATTTAAATCGTCTTTTCAAGATTTAAAATGTCTATGACTGCCCGAATGTGATTCATTCTTTTCTGCCAAACGATAATGCACTTAAAGAACAAACAAATTCGAAACAAAAAATTTTATCTCAGTTTTCTAGAAGTTAAACTTTGCCTCATCTCTTTAATTAAAAAGAAAAAAAAGTGCAATTTTTAGAGTATGTCAGTAAAACAGCGAAAAGCGAATTAAAACTTTTTAACAAATAATAAATGTAATAAAATTTGTAGCATAAATAAAATTATTATTAATAGCATTTATCTGAGATTATTTATCTGAAGAAGACCAAATTACTGATAAAAATGGAATTTAATTGCATAAACAAACATTGATCTTTGAGTCTATAGATTATTAGGATGATGACGAAAAGCAATGGATAGCGAGTGAAACTTGAGGTACTAGCTTTGCAAATCTTAATAAACAAGCAAACCCAGATGCACATTTAAAAATTTCTGAAGATAACCTATTAATTGACATAATGACTTAATTACTTTAATTTTTTTACGATGAAACTTTTCAATCTTGCAGCTATAGGATTTGTGGACTAATTTTCGTAATTCTCAAGAATACAATGATTAAGTATTATTTTAATTTGTCTGTATAATAATTTAGTGGTTTATCTCTCAGTGTTCTTTTTATTATTTCTTTTTATTATTATTTTTTCAAATTTTATTTATAATCTCCTTAGTTATTTGGAATGTGTCAATTATATTTGACAATTTATCTCTTTAGTCATAGAACATCTTTAATTATCATTTTTGTGCTTGAATGTATATAAACTTGTTGTGTTGGTGCTCGGTTTTGATTTTTGAATTTCCTGAGTGTACAATTTTAATCAAAAATTAACGAGATATGCTCTTTATTTCTAGAACAAAAAGACAAATAAAAGAACAAAATTAGTGCCATTCTGTAACAATTTTCACGAATATGTTGTCTGCTTTCACGAACAATGATACAATTTTACATCGATCCTGATTGTTATGATTTATGTCACAGAGATTGCCTAAAAGGATGCTTCAAAACGCTAAATAATTTGCCTTTGTAATTATTATTTGAAAAAGCTCTAAATTTTGATTTCAATGCATTTGATATTACTTCCAGTTTCGATGAGATATTTGAAAGGTTCGTGATATTGCGTCAGGATCACATTGGCTAACTTCTAATCAGATTTCTAAATACCAAAAAATAATAGCGAATAAGTACATAACTTCAGGATGAAATTACTTAACCATAATTTTAATGAACGAAATGGAATTACATTTTAATTAAAAATGAGATTATTTAAAAATCTTCAAAACTTATTGTATCAAATCCAAATTCATCTGCTTTCCTTTTATCATTGGAATTTTTTAAATTAACTAAATTAACATTTTAAAAGTTAAACTAATTTTGTAATAAATTATAAATTAATAAAAATTCTTGTAACAAAAAGTATCTTCTGAATTTTTCACAAGCACGCATTTTTTTATATATATTTTTGGCATTATACTGCATGCATAGCATTTTGAAACAGAATTATTTTAACAAAATTAACAAATAAATAACCTAAATTTTTTGAATATGAAAAGAACAGTATTTTTTACTCAGATAGAATTCTTTGTTAGACTTATAAATACTGAGCAAAGACCTAAGCTCATCGGTACAGCTTAGGGTCTCAATTAATGTAGATGTGTAAGGGCTTAGAACACAGTTGGGCAATTGCTTTGGCTTGAGGGCCAAATTGTGGAAGTGGAGGGTACCGGAGGGCCGCACCCTTTAATAACTGATTGCGATCATTAGTTAACTTTGCATCTCAGAAAAGGTATAAATTGTACTATTAATAAAAATCAATAAATATCTTAACCCTTTAACGGGCAAAAAGCTAAAATACACTTTTCTGTGATAAAGTACTTGATAAATGTAATGTTCTCATACCCTATCAACATTATTTAGTCACACAAAAAAAAGTTTGATCAAGGGTTTTTTCCTGGTGGTGGCTAGACGTTATAGGCACTGCGCACTTAGGACATTTAATTTACTCTTCAGGACAGAGAATGAATGAATCATATTACAATAAACTTTTTATGAAAAATTGATATTTACATAATAACTATTTCAATAACAATTAAATACAAAGTATAAGTGTAATTAAATAATAATAGAATAATTGTACAGCATAGAATACTTGCTAAAAATATATATAGAATACTTAGAATATTCATTGAAATTGGTATACATTCACATTTTATATTTTATTTCATTTTAGTATAAAAGGTTAGAAATAAAGTAATATTTTTGAGAATTTAAATTAGTTATTTCACAAATTTGATGAATTATTTACTGTGGAACTTTATAATACGCAAACGTTTCTTCCGAGCAGAAAAGCTGTAATGAAAGATTTTCGAACCGGAGAATCTTGTACCACATATTATAAACAAAGTTTGTTTATATTTCCCACCCCCAACATTCTTACGTGGTTCTAAATGCTGTCTCTCGAGTACAGGAAAAGCGAAAAATTTATAGGTCATTTTTTTGTTCATGGCGGGTAGTGGATATAGTCTATCCACATATTAAAGGTTTCCAAAAACCTAAATAAACCCTTTTTTTTGTACAATTGCTTAATTGATTCAGATGAGAGAAAAGTATACTTAAGACACATGTCGAAATTTTTTTCAAATATCAGAAATTTTATTTATAGTAATCAAAATACAATTTGTAGATTTACACCGAGAAACACTGTTTTTAACTATCCATCAGGGGACATGAAATGCAAAAAAGGTATCGTGCTGCCATCTGTATTAATTTTTATGCGTTTTAGCTTCAATTAACTCATGTGGATGGACTAAATATCCATCACCCGCTTGGAGAAATTTTTTTTAATATGTGACTAGACTTATTAGCCACTGCCCACTAAAGGGTTAAATAAAATAGTGTCAGTTTATTTCAATTTATTTATTGTGTTAATTTCATATCATCTGTAGCTGCAAACACATTTAATTTTAGAATCAAAGACATATATACCGTATCAGTGGCGTAATGAAGAATATTAGGGCCCCCTGAAAAGTCAGGATTTGGTCCCAAGCCGTATTTGATGTCAATCAGGCTTTGTGTCCCTAAGAATCCCGCCCCTTCTCCTCCCGCAATGCCGGGCTGTGGAGGTGTACTTTACGCCACTGTACCCTATCATGTTTTCTGTCTGTCTTGGCGGATCGCTATTTCGCTACCTCTGGCTCAGAGGAATTTTTTTTATTCACATAGAGAAGCTCAAAACACATGAAGCTCAAATATAACTTCGAATCTTGTGATTGTATTTTCTTCTTCTAATGAAATATAAATTGTCATTTGATAAATATAACGTGTAAAATAATTTATTTATTTAATATTACTTATATGAGACTAAAAAACTCAGGAAAAAACTATAACAGGGCTTTGAAGAAATTAATGCAGTATTTCTGTTTATGTGCTATTAAGTTAAATATTTAAAATTATAATTTAATTATATTTACTAATTATATATATGAAAAAAAAAGAGGAAAGCTATGCACACTTATAAAAAGAAGGAAAAACCTTCATTGTTGAGTCTGAATAAAAATCAAATAGACAAACTGTCTTAGAGTTAATGTTTATTTAAAGATGCTTGATATGTATTCCACCCAAATTGCTGTCATATTTTTTATCATACAGAAAAGAATGTTTTGTGAACAGTAAATTACTTTAAATTTAGTTCAGAATCAAAAAGCACATACATAGATTTTAAATGCACAAGATTCTTTCTAGAAATAACATAAGTATAATTAGAATATCATGAACAAAGACTGATTTAATCACTTGCCAAAGTTCAGTATTATAGTAAGAACTTCACACAATATGTATTCATTTAATATAAGCTTTTACTTAAGTCGTCGAATTTCTAGATGGCGCCACGAAACTTTAAACTAAAAAGAAAAAAAGAGTTCAAGATGAAACAAAAGTTTAAATACTCTTATCGTCCTCACATATTTCGTTATTTTGAAACAAAAATTTTCCTTGTTTTTCATTTAGATGAAGCCATAAACACAGTTTCAGAATCATTTGCATGCAATATTTCTGTTGGCTTTTATTAAAATAATACCCATAGGGAAATTACATTCCTTTTTTCATTTTTAAAAAGAGAATTCTTAAAAAGTACTTTTTTTCTAATTTTTGCTTTAGTTTACAATGGCTATTTGAAAAAAAAAATTATTTATTTACATTATTCTGCAATAATTTAAATTTCGGTTCAATTCAATTATCATGATAGGTTAATAAAAAAAAAATCAAGATACTTTAAATTATAAGTAAATGTGCAAAAAAAAAAGGATAGATTTTTAAATATTGCAATATTAGCAGAACAAGTTTCTTGGGCCTTCAAAAATATTCTGAAATTATTTTATTACAATTTCTGGTTTTTCTAATGGTTGGTTGATTTGATTTTCATTTCTGATAATTTTTGAGAATTTTGTGAGTTTTACAAGACATACTTACAAAAAAAAATATTTAACATATTTTAAAATAGTTTGACAAAACAAGGAACATTGCATCATTACCTTTCTCAAAAATGCATTTTAAAAACATCAGAATAACTAAACCCAGATCAACTTCTAATGAAATGATATTTATTTACAAACTCAGCAAACTATAATACAGAGTAATGACTGTACAATATATACCAATGACTAATTAACATGACAACGGAATTATTTATCCCATCCATGATGTCCCATGTCGTAATGGTAAGGAATGTACTGTACATGGTGATGTTCCTGTCCTCCATGGTGCTGAGAAAGCAATTTGGCGAGGATTCCAGCCGCCAAGAGCGCCTCCACTGCACTTCTTCCGCCGCCCCTTTTGCCTCCACCGTATCCTCCACCTCCACCGAGCAATCCTCCCATCATACTGTGATGTCCTTGAACCAGAAGGAATGAGGAAAGAAGTAAGCAGAAGGAGAAGAAGACGATTTTTTGGGATGATGCCATTCTTTGAACTGAAAAATCTGAAAAAAAAATATATATATTCGAATTAGGAAATTTGAAACTTTTGGTAAAATAAAAGAAATTTAAGGAGGGAAAAAAAAAGATGACAGATTTTGTTATGTTTATTATAAAGGTTTTCCGCGGAGCTTCAATACAATTTTTTAAAAATTCGTTTTAATCAAAATTAAACTATTGATCTTTGATAATTGTCTGAGACCCAGAACTTATCGGAGGAATAAAAGATCATCTATATTACTTTTCTGAAAAAAAGCTCTCAATTTTTGTGATTTGAATATGAAACATATGAAGTTCTAATTCAGGAATCGCAAAGCTAGTTTGCAATTATTAATTTTGAATATTTATCGAAATAAGATACACACATTCTTAGAAAATAAATATCCTTATGTTAAAGATTTTTCGGGAAAAAAAATTACAGTGACTCTAGAATAATTAAAATGAGTTTAATCCAAAGAAAGTATTTCAATTTCCCATTTTATGTTGTTTAAGTACAAAGCACAGGCTTGGTAGATAGTTTTCCTTTTTCAAAAGTATCTCACAATAAAATTAGGTATGTTTTGGAAAAAAAACAAAAAAACAGAACGTGTCAAAACCACATTCTTGTAAAAAGAATGTTTTTTACTCTAAATTGAAAAAAAGAAAAGTTGCCCATTTAAAACAACCTTTAAGATCTAATTTATTACATAAGCACGTACACTCCCCCATCGGGCGAGGGGGAAGTCTAGTATTCCAGGGCCTGACTTACGCCAAGTACTAAAGAACCTCAGACCTGACTTTGCAAGGAGGTCCTAATGTTCCCTGTAACGCCATTGCATAAGCATTTTATTTTTTAAGGTACTGCTTTAGTAATATTCTTGCTTTTATTCTCTGACGATGACTAATTTTAATTTAAATACTCATTTTTATTTCTTTGTACAATTTTCTGAAAAATATTCTTGTGCAAAAGATTTTAACCCAGTTGATACCCAAGAAGTAAATTTTTGTTGGATATTTGAAGGGAGTCAAAGGGGTCTTTTACTGATTTCTGTCTTTTAAAGATTCGTTTCTTAAATAAAGTGTCTTTTTGATATCTTAAAGGAGTTGCATAATTTTTTCAACTTGAAATTAGAAATGTTGATAAGAGTCGGGACTTTAATGCTGAATTATAATTTTTAAACAAAGATTATTTTATATCATGTGAAGAAATTATTGAGTTCTGCAAAATAACATAGCAGAGCTTGTTAAATGAGACTCAAATTTTATTAACATGTATTTGGACTAAATAAAATATTGAGTTAATGAGGGGAATAATCACAGTAAAATAAATAAATAAATATCTACACTTGTATTTCAATCATTTATCAATAGATGGTAGCACAAAACAAATATTTCCAGAAAAAATTTATATATGTTTTTATTGGAAGTTATTTTCTGATAGATGGCAGCACAAAACAAATTTATTCAGCAGTGAAAGAATTCACTCCAAGATAATGTTCAAGTGGGATAATAGCCTTTGTCGCTCCATATCCCACAAAAATAATAACTGTAACTGAAATCTTCAAGCTCTTAGTAAATAAATAAAACAACTGAGTTTCATAAACGCTGTTCTACCGTTTTGAACCCTAATTTCAAACATTTGGTTTCGCTTAAGAAGACGAAACTGATGTAAATGGGGGAAAGTAAAATAACAAACACGAAAAATGTTTTTTATAAGAAAAAAATGTTGCATAATGATGCGAAATAGTTTGAAAGGAAGCTATTTTTGTGAGTATGTATCCGTTTCTCAAAAACAGAACCGTCACTAAGTACAAATGATTGATTATATTTAAGATTACAAATACTCTTCTTACCGTTTCTCACAAAATATTCTTTGAAGATCACTGAATAACGTATTAGACTCACATATAAGTATTCAAAGCACGGCATTATTACAAGATACAAAATAAATAAAAGATTATAAAATATAATATTTCTAAAAATCTGTTTACCGTAATAGAAGAAATAGATATTAGTAACATTTGAAAAAGGATGTACGATAAAAAGTAAAATAAAATATAAAAATAAAAATAAATAAAATGTTGTTAGTGAGTTACTATGCAATATTTTCCCTTTTCTAAGCCTCGAGTGTAAAAGACTTAAATATAAAATTATATACATAAATTCTTCATAAAAACCTTAGTTCTTCCAATGAAATTAAATTTTTAAATGTGAAATAAAATATTAAACTATAAATTTCTTTTTGCTTTCTTTATTAGAAAAAGAATCTTTTTCAGAAGAAAATGTACCCAAAGGATTCTTACATTTTTAAACTTTTTCTACTAAAAAATAATAAAACATTAAATAAAAAACTTCCATGAGGAAAATATGAGAAAATATCAAAATAGTTAGTGAAGCAGATAAATATATGGATAAAACTTGTAAAAAATTTATGGACTAATTAGGTGTGCTATTACTATTAATTTACTAAATAAAAAATAATTTATTTCAATTACTTTTATTCATATAATTGTTTTCTTTTAAATATATATCAATTTCAATGAAATATTTTTAATGAAAACTTTTGTTTTGAAAAAATTTTTTGGGTTTTAAAACAAAGTAAAAAAATCTTAAGATTGTATACTCACTTCTTTTTCCAAAGGTTTTCAGATGCTTCGAGTTGTTATTGCTTTGAACAAACTTCGAATGTGTTACTGTTGCCAAATTTTCTTTTTATATATGTTTGAACACTATCGGAAAAGGATATCTTTTTCTTTTTTTAAATAACACTTCACAGATTAGAAAATGACGTCTTTCCTAATAAAAATGTAACCTCTTCATGTAAATACGGTTTCCAAAACAGATGCGTGCGCCAAACATTTTCCTTTACATGCACAAAATTCCCATATTTAGAATACTCAAGTCACTTCAACCGTAACAGATGATAAGTGATTCTAAAGCGAACACTTCCCTTCAGTTCGCCTAATGATGTACAAATATATCTTAGTTTTAGCACTAAATAGATCGCGATTGTTTGGAAGATTGTTATTTTTTTAAAAAAAAGACGACTGTTTTAGTCGTTTGGTTGAAAAGATTAAAATTGGCCGAACGTTTATTCTATAAACATAATTTTAGCATTGAGAAAAAATTTCAATTTATGTAAAGTATTTTAAAATTTAAACTGCAATAGATGCTTTCCAGATTATTATGCAATAAAGGAAATAGTTGATTACATATCTGTACAGGAAAGAAAGATGTAGTTTTGGTTGAATGTTTGCATTTAGAACTCATTAACCCAGTTGTGGCCAGGTATTCGGATGCGAAGTCATATTACTTTCTTTAAGTTTTATATTGCTTTCAGTTTAATATTTCGTTTTATTGTGATTATTTTTAGAAAAAAGTAGTTTATTATTTCGTTTTATTGAGGGTATATTTGGAAAATTATGTGATATTACTTCTCTCCAAAATCATATTTAGAAAATAGTTTACTGTTTAAAATGCCATTTTGTAAATTGAGCTTATTTGTAAAAGATACCTATTTATCCAGAAATAACTTATTTTGTTATTTCATTTTAGAAAAGTATCTTATAAAAACTGGTGGAAGAAAATGCTCTATTATGTAATGTATACATGGGAAGTTTTAAATTTTTTTTAGATATTTCAGATCATTACACACCCCTTTCCTACATCTATCGTCAACAATCCAACCTGAAATAAAATAAATGATGAGAATGCCAATACAAAAGTTTTATTAAGGGTTATTATTATCATATATTTTATTGTGCATAGTAGAAACTATATAACAACACGTGTAATGATGTTTGTAATGAAATAAGTATTAAAAAAATATTTCTAGTTAATACCAGTAGAGATAACTTTGCTTTTAAAATATTTGTAAGTGCTTTCATAGTAATTTCCAATAATTTTATGAACAAAAAATAACACAGTGATTGTTTTCAAGATTTTCTTCAAGTATGATTAAAGAGTTATTATTTAATTTACATCATTTGTGTGTTTGTGTGATATTTATGCATAGTCAAAAAATAATTTTGGAGAGTTTATTAACAACAACAATAATAATCTCATTGTAACAATAAATATTAAAATACTTTCATTAATATAAATTTAAATATTAATTTAATGAAGTATTAATTAATTAATCATATACATTAATTTCATATATTTATCTTTTTAATTCTACATTAAACTACAAACTGAGCAATCGAAATATACTAAATTAATTAGTGTTCATTTATAATTAATTAATGCCAAGCATCACGTGTGTTTCAAATACTTGTTATAATTTAGCTTATTTTGTAAAAATTTAGGTAATTATAACAAGTATTTTAAATTGTATGAAGTATAATATGTAAATAGCTCTTTATATTTTTATAAGGGTCTATATAAGGCAAAACTTAAATTATATATGAGATGAAAAGAAATTCGAAATTTCTTTTTAAAATTGTGTCAATCAAGGGAGTACCAGACATGCTCGAAAGAGTAAAATGCCAAAAAATTAGACTCTTTATTTATGGGACATATGCCTTTAAAAATTTCCCAATAGAGCTTAAATTCTTTGTGTGATCTTAATAAAGATATTTTAAGCATTCTGTATAAGTGCAAAAATAATTTTTTTAGTTAAATTATTTTTCTGTTTAATTTAAGTTGGACATAATTTTTGAGATCTCATAATACATCCTTATGTTTAGATACCATTTATTCAAAAATATCCCTTGAATATTTAAAATATTTTTTGCAAAAAGTATTTATACATAATTTATCAAAGTATATTCAATTTTTTATTGAAATTTATTCTACAATATATAAAATAAAATATTAGCTACAAAATCAATTAGCGGAATCAACTTTTTAAAAATTAAATAGCTTCTCTTTTTCGATACTGAAACTATGAAATCTGTAAGCACATCAAATTAAACGATCTGTTGGATTCAATAGAAATTAATATTTAAGGTATCCGACTACGTTCGGAACCGTGATTTTACAAAAGCGTGTAAATGGATAATATTTATGATATTTAGTGTCACTTAGATTATACAATGTACATAAAATTGGGTTAAGAATAGTATTACAATAAAAAATTATTTAAGAACAATATTTTGACAAAAAATTAACTTAGAATAACCTTTTTTTAAAATATACTCCTTTTGTGAAAAATGCTTCTATTATAATAATATTTTGCCTGTCTATAGCTCAGACCTCTGTACGAATGCTCAACTAGAATTTTTAAAACACGTAACGAAAACAGAAGGGAGAAATTTTAAGAAAATACTCCGATAATTATTTCAAATGGTTGTAACTCTGAAAATAACGTGAATTATTCAAAAATCATAGTTGAGCCTCTGTACAGAGGTCTGAGCTACATACAGGCAAAATATTAATATAATAGAAGCATTTTTTACAAAAGGAGAACATTTGGAAAAAAGGTTATTCTAAGTTAATTTTTTGCCAAAATATTGTATTTAAATAACTTTTTTTTGGTCATATAATGCCCTTAAAACCATTTTATACATGTATTCTAATCTAAGTGACACTAAATATCATGAAAATTATACATTTATGCTCTTTTTTAAAATCATGGTTCCGAACGTAGTCGGATACCTTAAAAACATAACAATTATTGATTAAATTTGATTAAGTATGTGAAACCGAATCTTTTAAGAAGAAAACTGTATTCTGAAAGAAAAATATAATTATTCTTTCTTTTAAATGCAATAGATTCTTTCTGATTCGAAAATGCTTTATATTCATCTATGATTTAACTATTTTATTACAAGAAAATTTCTCGAGAAATTCGAAAAAAATGTAATGAATGAAAAAAATGGGGACTCATAAAATTTTTTTATACCATGATGGACTAAATTTATGTGAGGTCGTTGTCACATGATACATGCAGTCACGTGTTTCCTATAAATCAGTTCCTGTGCTTTAATGTTGCAACTTTCGTTTTTTACTGAGACTTTCTTTTAAAAAGTACATATTTGCCGACAATAATATAGGTAAAAAGTATGCCCTTTATTTAAAGATTATACGTATGAGCTTTTTTTAACTTTTAAAACTTTTTGAATATTTCAATACTTGATCATCTTTACGCAATTATCAAATTTAAAATTGTGTGTAAATTTTACAAGTAGAACAAATAGAAATCTTATGTTAGTTTTGAATTCAATCGATATCAAGTGATTACATTTATCACACACATATGACGGTCTTAAAACTAGCCCATTGCTTGATAGAATATTTTTCTTCTTTAAGTATGTATATTTTTAATATTGAACCACACAAGCGTGAAAGGGAAAAGTAATATGGAACAGAATGTAGAAAATGCTTTTATATCGGCTACAGCTAGCTAAAATTGATCATTTCATTTATTACAGGTGGCAAAAAAAATTTGAATTAGGTAAACAACAAACTTGTGTTAAAAATACCAAAAAAAAAAAAAAAAAAAAAACAATCTCGGTGAATTATTATTTTTACGTTAAAAAATAAAAAAGTTTTATTCTTATTCGATGAAAAAAAAAACAATAGATCTTTGTCATACTGAAAATGCCCTTATATTTCTTATCATAAGATTCGCCAAGAATTAAAATGTTTGAGAAAATTCATAAGATAGAAATATTGGTTTTCACTTTCATTTTATCATCGTATCTGATTTAACTTTTTACAAATTTAAACGTACTTTCTTCTTTAGTCGAATGGTTTTCAAAATCGAACACGATTCCTAATCGAGCATGTCTGAATTTCACTGATAGATAAAACAAGTTCTGTTTGACTGGGAACTTGAATATCTTTTTTTGCGACAATTTATCACATTGTATAAACTATACACGAACCAACAGCAACGTAAATTTGGGAAGCATTTTTCTGTTACTTCATTTCCTCAATTAGAGGTTGTTCCCAAAGTGGAAATGAGGGGGAAAAAGTCCAATTTTGTAATTTTGTTGTTCTAGGTCGAGTGACTTTGATTTCTACAAATTATCTTACTTCATCGTACTTTTTGGTTTTCCTGGTGGAAGTACGATAATTTTGAAGGATAGTTCATCAAGAATTTCCGTATTCTTGATGAAGAATGGGTATTTAAGTACTCCTTTCCTGTCATTTTGGTGTTGCACATAAATGAGATCATTATATCATAAATTATCAAAATTTCAAAACGTTATTGTGTATCAACCATTATATCTAGAAGGAAGTTAATTACTGAAGCAGTAAAAAGAATGGATGAGTGATTGCAGCTCAAAAAATTTTATTTTCTATCTTAAGTTGATGCGAAAGAGTACTCTTAAGGTATCCGACAACGTTCGGAGCCGTGATTTTGTAAAAGTGTGTAAATGGATAATATTTATGATATTCAGCGTCACTTAGATTAGAAAATGTATATAAAATTGTTTTAAGAATAGGACTACAATAAAAAATTATTTAAGTACAATATTTTGACAAAAAATGAACATAGAATGACCCATTTTCAAAATATTCTCCTTTTGTGAAAAATGCTTCTATTATAATAATATTTTTCCTGTCTATAGCTCAGATCTCTGTACAGAGGCTCAACTAGAATTTTTGAAATATATAACTTAGAAGTGGGTTTATCCATGTTTTACGACAACGGAGGGGAGAAATTCTAAGAAAAAAACGCCGATCATTATTTCAATGGGTTGTAACTGAAAATAATGTGAATTTTTCAAAAATCATAGTGTGTGCAGAGGTCTGAGCTATATACAGACAAAATATTATTATAATAGAATCATTTTTCACAAGAGGAGAACATTTTGAAAAAAGATTATTCTAAGATAATTTTTTGCAAAAATATTGTATTTAAATAAATTTTTTTTGTCAAAGTGTCCTTAAAACAGTTTTATACATATATTCTAGTCTAAGTGACACTAAATATCATGAAAATTATTCATTTATGCACTTTTTTAAAATCACAGTTCCGAACGTAGTCGGATACCTTAAGTAAGCTAGAAATACATTAACAATTTACAAATAGACCCATAAATTAACAATTTGCCCATATTTCAGTGAATATGCTTATTTTCAATCAATGGTTCCCCCCTTCAAAGATTTTAAGTGGTATATTTTATAAATCTAATCACAGTATATATCTTGATTATTCAACTCTTTGTGAGTCATTTCTATGAATAGAAATTTCATTGACTTTTGGATATTTTTGTAAATTATATTAGCAAACACATATTTCTCTAAGAATGATACGAACAATGAAGCTAATTTATTCTGCACTAGTCTGTTGAGGGAGTACTATGAAAATAAAGCATATTGAGTGAATGAAGGAGTGAATGAAGGAGTGAGTGAGCGTACTTTAACGTCGCTCTTAAAACTAAACCAGGGATTTCGGTGACGTGCCTCATACATTTTAACCATGATTTAGCGTAGAAGACGGCACCTGAGCCAACACCACACTCTCCAGATTTCCTCACCTCGTCAACTTATAAACTGAGCCGCATAAGTTTTAATATGCATCACCCTCTTTATTCGGTGGGCTTTCAGTGATATGAGGATTCGAACACGCAACTTGACAACGCTGCTAATTTATTAAAGTAGAATAATTGTGTCATTAAGGTATCCGACTACGTTCGGAACCGTGATTTGGCAAAAGCCCATAAATGTATAATTTTCATGATATTTAGTGTCACTTAGATTAGAATACATGCATAAAATTGTTTTAAGGACATTTTGACAAAAAAAATCATTTAAATACAATATTTTGGCAAAAAATTAACTTAGAATAATCTTTTTACGAAATGTTCTCCTTTTGTGAAAAATACTTCTATTATAATAATATTTTGCTTGTCTATAGCTTAGACCTCTGTATAGAGGCTCAACTTGAATTTTGAAATATATATCTTAGAAGTCGGTTTATTCATATTTTACAACAGAGGGGAGCAATTTTAAGAAAAAAAACGCCGATCATTATTTCAAATGGTGGTAACTCTGAAAACAATGTGAATTTTTCAAAAATTCTAGTTGAGCCTCTGTACAGAAGTCTGAGCTATAGACAGGCAAAATATTATTATAATAGAAGCTTTTTTTCAAAAAAGAAGAACATTTTGATAAAAGATTATTCTAAGTTCATTTTTTGCCGAAATATTGTATTTAAATAATTTTTTTTTGGTCAAAATGTGTCCTTAAAACAATTTTATGCATGTATTCTAATCTGAGTGACACCGAATATCATGAAAAATATCCATTTATGCGCTTTTTTAAAATCACGGTTCCGAATGCAGTCGGATATTTTAATACTATTCATGGATTTTGTGCTTCTTTAAAATAAGTTTAAAATGCTCTCATATTTATGGCTTATAGTTATTTTTATGTTATCTTCAAGTATATCATATATATATATATATATATAATATAAATTTCTAATTAAATAAAAATAAGGGACATTTTATATGGTGGGGGCTTTTAATTGGTATTGGGTGCTATTTCATTTGATAGCCGGAATCCTTTGGTTGTCATTTGGGATACCCTTACTGCAAGCAGCTATACCAGCAGTTATTCACACTTTGTTTCTCATCCTTTCATGGACTCTTGCATCTTTCTTTAAGGTATCCGTCTACCCTAAAATCGGCGAATTTTGCCATAAATTGACATGTTTTTTATGATTTTATTTCATAGGTCATTTTATGAGCTTTATAAAACTACCAAGCTCATTATTTCCCATTCACTAGAACAAAAACTACGTTTTAATAAAAGCAGATGCCAATACTTTAAAAACAAGATGTCATACTTTGAAATGAGTTTTACTAGAAATGTGTTTTTTTTAAAATGCTCACAAAGACAATGATTGCACAAACAGTTTTGAAAATAATTAACTGAAATTTGTTGTGTATGTTTTGTATAACAGTAGAAGCGTTTTAACCTTCAGGTTTATCAATCACTGTTTTATTACAAAATTTACAGTCCCTTACATGAATATAATCACTGTATTTTTTAAAGCAATTTCATATAATAACTAAGATAAAGTGCAGTAGTTTTTGTAAAAATTAAAATATCTCTTATTCTGAAGGTCATTTCAAAAATAAATAGCAAAACAACACGTCAAAATTGAAAATTTGTTTATAAACCCTTTGTGCAACATGGGCCCCGTTTATGTATTTTTTATAAGTTTTCACCGATTTTTCCTCTTTTAATAACTATAATTTCCTTTTATCATATTAATTTTAGCATATTTTTCTTAAAATGTACTACATAAGTCTAAAAATCAGAAAAAAATCCCATACCACTATTTTTTTTTTTTTAAAAAAGTTGTCGCAAGAAATCAAATACCTTACCCAGGATAATACCCAACCGCATAGAACATTTCTTTATGCTATTTGTTTCCTTATTTTTCCGGTACCTCATGGGCTTGTGCAGTCGCAATATCTTTCTCCAATAAATCACGTTTAGGTTCTAAATCAGCAGGTTTTCTAAATTATCATTAGATTGAGTTGATGTAACTAGTCCATTGGAAAACTTGTATGGCAAACATTCTCATAGGAGGAATGTGGAAACTCTTCGAGTCTGCTGGATGACAACTTGCATCAGGGCCAGAGATGAGTTAACGCAATATTGATATTTTTTTTTGCCTTTATCACTGTATTTCCCGAATAAAAAACCGTTCAATTCATATGATACTCTAATAGCGTTTAGTTTTCAATACATGTACATCCCACAAATTAATTTTTGTTCCGTATGGATTATCTCTTTCTTGGTGTATTATTATAGAGGTTATTATAGAGGTTGCGCATGCTTTCATACATTTATTTAAGCATACCAGTGCCGAATATAGGAGCAAAGACACGGATACAGGTTCTTCTTATGAAAAAAATACTCCTTACAAATTTTATGTAACGCACTTTTTGTACAAAATATTGCAAACTGTAGTATTGGGGTGATGGTGGGGAGAGAAGGGTTCTTATACCTGAGCTCTTCTCTTAAACTTTTTCTGTATTCACATGCGATCCCATTATGCATTTCTCAACCTTCGTTACTCTATATCTCAGGGGTCTTCAGACTTTTTCAACTCATGGGACCATTATAATTATATGATGTTTTAGTGAAACCCCTTTCCGAACACACACTTTAAAGTATATATCTTAAAATAATATTTAAAGAGTAAATCACAAGCATGTTATAATAATTACTTTAAGGTATCCGACTACGTTCGGAACCGTGATTTTGCAAAAGCGTATAAATGGATAATATTTAAGATATTTAGTGTCACTTAGATTAGAAAATGTACATAAAATTGTTTTAAGAATAGTATTACAACAAAAAATTATTTAAGTACAATATTTTGACAAAAAATAACATAGAAAGACCCATTTTCCAAATATTCTCCTTTTATGAAAAATTCTTCTATTATAATAATATTTTGCCTGTATATAGCTCAGACACTCTGTACAGAGGCTCAACTAGAATTTTTGAAATATATAACTTAGAATTGGGTTTATCCATGTTTTACGACAACAGAAAGGAAAAATTTTAAGAAACAAACACCTCGATAATTATTTCAATTGTTTGTAACTCTGAAAATAATGGGAATTTTTCAAAAATCATAGTTGAGCCTCTGTACAGAGGTCTGAGCTATATACAGGCAAAATATTATTATAATAGAATCATTTTTCGCAAGAGGAGAACATTTTGAAAAAAGGTTATTCTAAGTTCATTTTTTGCCGATGTATTGTATTTAAATAAATGTTTTCATCATAATGTCCTTAAAACAATTTTATACATGTATTCTAATCTAAATGACACTAAACATCATGAAAATTATCCATTTATGCGCTTTTTTAAAATCATGGTTCCGAACGTAGTCGAATACCTTAAGTATGGACAATTTTAAAAAGTAGTGTATTTTTTATTTAAAAATTTTATTGTAATTTTAATATAATTTACTCACTGAAAATATTAATTTGCTATCCAAGTGTCACTTACCTGTGCATTATATTTAGTAACTAGGATATGTGCTTGCACTTCATACTCAAGCTGTCAAATTCTTTGTCTGTTGAAGTTATCTGCAGTCGAAATTCATATTCTGCATTTAATTTGTTTGTATATTTTGTTTTTGTAGCCACTCACTTTAAGGAATATTTTTCACTTAAATGCATTGTTCTGAATGTCTTTAAAACGTTTAAATCTGTGCGAGATATCCTGTGTATTTTGTGTGAGAAAGAGAATTTACAGCTTAAAATTTAGTTCTTCTATTAATTTAGAATTTTAACATCGAATTTGTTGATATGTCGATAAGATGTTACCTTTCTTTTATCAAGGTTTTTTTTTTTCCACAAATGAAAAAAAGGCGTATTTTCCAATTGAAAACTATTTAGTTTTGTGAAACACTGCACTAACGAGTATACAATTATTTAATGAAACCCCCGGGATAATAAACAATGGAATATTAAAATCTAGAAGGTAGTACATATAAAGTAAAACGTTTTTTAAAATATTTTTTTATTATATAATAATAAAAGTTGTGACGGGCTCACGCGTTTTTTCATTAACATATCCTTTTGGGTTCTTTGGGGCCTGAATAAATGGCAATTCTTTTCCAACCAACCCGAGAAGTAAAACGTGAAGGAAAGATGCAAATTAGGAAGCTTTTAAATAACAGAAGTTTAGAGTAAGCGAGGTGGCCTTTGGGGCGTGTTATTTTAGTTCGTGTGGCGAGTGTGAAGAGTATTTCAAGGAGTTAAGTGACAGTCAAGAGAAGTTACCCGTGACAGAGAGCCCTTAGTCAAGGTGCATACCATTGCACACCAGTGAACCGCAACTTCAGCTAGGATCAGATAGATTGAGACTTCGTTGGACATTAAGATAGGAGTGACCATGCAAATATTCGGATCTGTGTTCGCATTGAAATTGAGCTTAGGCGAGTTAGTTATTGATAGTGGTCCGGGTTACGTTATTTCGATATTATATATTGTGTGTTTAGCCCCCGTAGAATCTTTCACATATCATATTATTATCTAATCTGTTATTAGTTTAAGTTAAGATCTTAATAAAGTAATATTAAGATTATGGCAGCTTCTAGTTCTTCATTTATTCCTACACCTCTAGCTCAAGCTGATAATTTTGGAGAAGGGCACCTAAGGCTTACAAAGTTAAGAAAATATTACAAAATAATGTCATTATGTATAAAATTTTCAGTTTTAAAATAATTGGGATGAGGTTTAGATACTTGTGGTTATACAAACTAAATAGAGAACGTGAATCCATTTTGCATACACATTTATGGTTTTCTTTTCGAATTTTTATTGTAACTTATAGAACCCTAGGGTTTCGTGGAACACAGTTTGAAGACCACTGTTCTACCTTAAGGATTTGAGAATGGGGTAGATATATCTCTAAGATATTGTGACTTAAAAAGAGTTAACAAAAAGCTTTGAAGACAGAAGGAAAGAGCATATGTTCTCTGTGCCAAAGAACGGAAATGAATCTTGGGAAAACTTTTTCATGCAGGAAAATGCTTTAACTCTGATGTAAGTTTGTTTTATTACAACGTATGTATTCATAGGAAAAACAAAGTCCATAAAACTTATTAAGAATTATTTGAATTATTAATTAATTTGTATGTTGGAAATTCAACAAAAATATGCAAGTTTTAACAAAAACTAAGGTATTTTTAACACTCTTTTATAAACTTCACTTATATGTAACCTCATCTTTGAACTCAACTTTTACCCATTCTAAAAGGTTAAATTAATTCATCACTTGTCAAGGACCGATGACAGTACAATAATTTAATAATTTTGTTTCATTGTCATGATCAGGACCATCAGGATTAACGATTTCTCATTTTTAAATCCTATCCCGCATTTGGCGACTCATTCCAGATCCCATTTCCAGATTTGGCGACTAAAAGATTAAGTTACAACTTAGTTTGATTAACTATAAAATCGTGTTTTTTAGATTTTTCAAACTTTAATTTATTTCCTTAGTGCGATGTCATTCCAAAATAAACGTAAGTATCAAAGAAGGGCGCCAAATATCGTGACACGAAATTTTGATTTTTCGAATTGCAATTATTTCACGGCGGGTATTTTTTTTTTTTTTTTTTGTAAAGAAATATGTTGACTAAGGAGATGGATTAAAAGATAAAATGATGCCTTCTTAGCGAGTATTTGGAGGTATGTATCACGAAACTGATCAAAGTGTTTTGGTCGGCATTCTCAAATAGCTACGTTAAGACCTTGATGACTACGACTCAGAAAAACATTAAAAATGATAGAATTATTATTACTTTTTTTAGCTTAATGAGAGAAAGCATACAAGACAGAAGATTGAGAAAACATTATCCACTGTGAATCACAGAATAACTTCGTGGAACTCGACAGTGGATGTACTCAAACGGTGAAGTGTTTTTGACGAAACTGGGGCATAATACAAAATAATACAAGAAAGCATCAATGGGCTCAATTCATGTGACGTCATAGTCACATGATGGTGAAAGCCACGTGATTCTAGCCATTAAATTCAAAAACTCATGCGACGTCATAGTCACGTGATAGTGTAAGCCACGTGATTCTAGCCAGTAAATTCAAAAACTCATGCGATGTCATAGTCACACGATAAAAACTATCTTGTGTTTCCAGCTAATCAGTTCACGCGCTCCGGTGTTGCTAAGTTTTGCTCTTTGCAGAAACTTTCTCTTAAAAAGTACATATGTATACAAAATGCATTATATTTAAAAGTATAAACATAAAATATGTGATTTTCTTTTAATTTAAAAGAATCTTTTTGAACAACATCTTTACCCAAGTATGAAATTTGAAATTTTATCTGAGTTTTACAACTAGAACAACAAGTACAATTAGTTTAATATTTGTTTTGAATTCAATGGAAAACACGTGTTTGTTTTTATCATGTGACTTCATGAATTGTGAGCCCATTGTTCAATTCTCAACATCATTTAAAGTCCTACTTTGTTGAATTTATTTTGCGTGGCTCACATTCAAAAAATTCAACAATTCTGAAATTTATTTGCAATGTCATGCAGCTACTTTAGCCTGATAAAATTATTTCACCAACAAATGTTATGAAGCCATTATTATTTTTTTTTTCGTATTTTGCTTCATATTATTTAACATTCTCATTCTTCGCCATAAGCTGAACTATGTTAATAGAAATGCAGCAAAACTAAAATTTAATTTGAGAGAAAGAGAGAAGAGTAAGAGAGAAAGTATATTGTTTAATTATGAAAAGTTCTTATTTTTCCATCGCAGAAAGATTCCGAAATACTTATATAACAATCCCATAAGCGTATTTATTTTATTATAATTACTTTCTAGAATATCCTCTTTCATCATTTAAGACACTTCAGATTTCCTAGCGAATATTTTTTTTTTCATTTTTGAAAACTTTTTTTTTTAATTCAGTGTAATAAATTTTCGTGCAGGTCTAAAGATTGATTACGATCCTAAATATGTGGTCGCTCAATCCCATGCGATATTTTCTGAAAAATTTGAATTGATTCTGTTTGTTTTTAAGCATATGATTTTAATTTTTGAATACTGAGAGCTTGTGAATGATGGATGAATAAAGAAAACTTCTGTTAAAAAAAAAATACGAGTGTCCTGATTCAAGTATCCAACTGGTTTTAAAATGTCCTGCATTTGGATTATAATTAAAAAGTTCATCCTTATTCTATAAAAATGCTTATTGTATATTCAAATGAAGCCTTACCATGTATGAATTAAAATCAATATTAGTATAAAGTCTGTTCGAGAAAGAATGAAGTTAATAGTACAAAATAAGTTGCTAACTTACTAATTTAATATACCAATCCTGAAAGCAGTATTAAATTGTTATTTTTATTCTTTAAAATATTTTGAGGTATTAAATTAAATATTATAATTAAAATACTCACCTCATTTGGTAAAAAAAAAATATATGAATTAATAAACCGATAAGAATTTATTGGAAAATAAAGAAAAACGTTAGAATAATACCTGAGTTTCTTAAACCCAGGAATTAATGCGACTCAGCAGTAGAGTAACGGAGAATATTATATACAGTTCCCTCCCTGCAAAATCAGATTTGGGGCCCAAGCTAGATCTTATAAAGGACAGCAGAACCATATGTATTTGTCATCAGTCAGGCTTTCGACATCTTAGAATCCTGGCTCCCTTATGCTTATTGCGGGAGTTAAGTTACGTTACTGCAATTCGGTATTATTCAACATCGTATGTAGTTTTTGATAAGTTTAATATATTTTATTTTTCTTTTTTAACAGATGGCGCCACCAGATGAATTTTTTTTTCATAAATGAGATCGCATACGTATGTGCAAAACAAGTAAGAGCATTAATTATATTTTCTTAATTTTCACATTTTTTCGAAAATTAATTTTAATCATTTTAAAGATAAAACAATCTTGAAATTTTGGTAAAAATAATAATTTGTATGAAATCCTTGTGAAAAGTTTTACATATTTTAAAAAGATTTTAATGTTCTAAGCAAGTTTTATTAAATTATTCCAAAAAAATCTGAGCTATCAATTGTGAGTACAGAAACACTTTTCAAATTGAAAAAGAAGCTTTTTTAATCGATCAGTATCCTTATTCAAACAATTTATATGAATATCGTTTAATTCAACTGAGATATATGATATATATTAGACCTTTAAGTACGTATTTATAAAATTTAAATGGATTAATGATTTCTACACTTATTTTATAACCACGAATGTTTGGTATTCAGAAACTAGAATGTGGATTTAATTGTTGTTTTTAATAAAATTAACAATCACGTAACTATGATTTGGTTACTATCACATTATGATTTGGTTACTATCACATTATGATTTGGTTGCTGAACACCAACGTAGTTGAAAGGAAATATACTTTTTGTTTGAATTTTTGTACATACAGTCGGACCCCAAATTAAGGAGCCCTTATTTAACGAATTATTCTATTTCCCCTATTAAAATAAAGGCAAAAATCTCTATTTAACGAATAATAAATCGTAAATTAACGAATTATTTCAACATCTGAAATTTTTTTTTAATAATTTGTGTTACAAAAAAATGATTTTTTTTTCGAATGATATTTTTTGTTGTTGTGCGGAACATAAAAAAAATATTTTTCTTGTTAGTAACAAATTTTGACCGCTAGGAGTGCAAAGCCTTATTAGACTTAACAGATGCAGGTGGGTCATAAGTATAGCATATTTTGTGAGTTTTGAATAGGACAGGAAACTTCATTCTTATCTCATCCCACTCCACAACGCAGGGGAATATTTTAAGATTTTTCGATAATGTTACATTTGATGACGGTCTGCTTATCTGTGCAACTGAAGGAAATTGTTGATTTGACGGATCCAATAAATAGTGATTCTGATGCAGAAATGAGTAATGAAACTTCTATCAAAACTGCTACACTTTCTAATGTTTTATATTGTTTGGAAACTGTGAAAACATACCTTATGCAGCAGGATGTAAATGATACAATAATTTCTTCTCTGCATAAAGCCGAAACAGAACTTTTTCGAGTAAAAAATCAAAAAGATTGTCAAACATCTATTAGTAAGTTTTTTAAAATTTCCAATTAACTGGTGCTTAATAATTCACTAATAGTATTTTTAGCTGTAGAATAAAAAGTGTAACATTTCTAACTGAGGATAGTTTTTGTGTAATTGCTTATTGTAGAATTTTCTAAAAAAACTGTATTTTGTTTGGACCCCGATTTAACGAACAAAATATTCAATCCCGATGAGTTCGTTAAATCGGGGTCCGAGTGTATATTTAAGTAATTTCAATGCTTTTAAGAATCTGTAATGAGATTAATTTTTTTTAATATATTTTTGTGATTAAATTAATTTAAATAGGTTAGACATGTTATTTTACTCTAATATTTTTTTCTCACCATTTCGTTCATGTATAATTCCAATAAAAAAATTAATGCAAAATCTTGATTGCCAAAAATTAAAATACTTAAACTCAACACAATTTGTCTTTTTTAAACAAGGAAAATACTTATTTAACTTTAAGAAAATTAATGTCCACTTAAGCTATCATGATTTAAATATTTTTTGATAAAGTTTTTATTTATCGAAAACCCATTTTTAAATAAGAAATCTAGAAGTGTATTACGTGAAGAGATATTTTAGATTAAATCTTTCGAAAGAGTTATAGATCTTTAAAAGATTTGTAAAACTAAATGTGCCTAGATATTACTTTGACACCTTTTCGAAGTGCAAGTTCAGTGATTAATTGAATAATTATTTAAAGAAAAATTAACTATATCACGTTAAATAAATAAAATTAACTCGCAATATCAGATGCAATTTGAAATACATATGTGTTTGCGATATTCTTCTTTTTTGATACATTTCAATACACAAATTCATTCATCATTATATAAGAATAGAAAAATGGTTGTCTATCAGGGACGTAGCTACCGCCGTATCAGTGATACGGGCCCCCAAGCTTTGGGGGTCCCAAAACGTGTAAGCAAAACATAGCAAAATATTAATGAACCCTTAGAAAGGGTTCCCAAGGAACTTTGACACGGGACCTACTCAGGACTAGCTACACTTGTGCCAGCTAAATAAACGTTCTAGAATTGTAGAGGGCGCATCAACTCGATATTTGTAAGCATTATTTTTTCGAATATTGGCAGCAAATGTAGTTTTTGTTGTTGTTGTAATTAATTTGGGAACTTTTCAAAAAAATTGATGTCCTTAAATACTAAACATATTAATAAGCTGATATTGTTTTAAAAAGGCTTTACTTAAGTGAGTGATTAGGAGCTCCTCTCATACATTGTATTATTTTTATGATTATGTAATGTATTTTATGATCACAGGCAAAACCGTTTACAGTGTCAAATCATTCAAAAGTCGGAAAAAAAATATTGTGATAGAATTCAAAATAGGTCTCGAAGATCAACATGATAAAACAACGATAAATTCTTTTTTTTTTTAAGCAGAGATAAATTTTCAAAATTAAAAATAATCTTGTGATAATGGAATGCGTGTGGGTGTATATATGTATTTATTTAACTGCACATTATCTATATTTAATCAATTATTGGAAGCTTAATTTTATCAAACAAAAGTGAATTAAGTGAAGTGAAAGTGAGTCATCCAATTATTGAAAAGTTAATTTCGTCAATTCAAAGTGAATTCAAGTTATCTATTCAACCAATTATTGAAATTTAATTTCATCAAACCAAAGTGAATTTTCTATTCAACAAATTATTGAAAAGTTAATTTAATCAAACCAAAGGGAATTATCTATTCAACCAATTATTGAAAAGTTAATTTAATCAAATCAAAGTGAATTATCTATTCAACCAATTATTGAAAAAGTTGATTTAATCAAACCAAAGTGAATTATCTATTCAACCAATCATTGAAAATTTAACTTCGTCAAACCAAAGTGAATTTTCTATTCAACTAATTATTGAAAAGTTAAT
>BMAV01002757.1:333179-364755 GCA_019973955.1 Trichonephila inaurata madagascariensis
ATTCAACTAATTATTGAAAAGTTAATTTAATCAAACCAAAGTGAATTATCTATTCAACCAATTATTGAAAGGTTAATTTCATTAAACAAAAACTAATTATCTATTCAATTAATTATTTCTTTATGCATACAGGTTAATTCAACACTTGATCAATTTAATTAACCAAACAAAATACTATATCAATTAAATATGAATTTATTTAGCATTAATGAAAGGTGTATTTACATCGATTATATACAATAAATACACAGATGAAGGATTTGTACATGTTATACATAGGAATATTTACTAAGAATTCTATTCAATTAACCGTGATGATGGCCATGGTGATGATGGTGTCCGTGGTGGTGGTGGTGACGAAGGATTTTGGCAAGAAGTCCAGCAGCGAGGAGATATTCTAGTCCTCTATTTCCGCCACCTCCTCCTCCTCCAAGGTGCATTGCTTCTGCTCCGTTCATGGAGGGTCCAGGTACCAAGAGGCAGAGGACGAGGACAACAAAGAAGGCGCACATTTTCTTGGAAGAAACCATTTTGGGAAGTATTTTTTGTTCTGGAAACAGAGAAAGATGTCAGAAATTGAAACATGTTGGAATTTAATAAGTGCATTAGATATTTTGATTATTTTGAATGTGTATATTTATTATTATTTAGGGTTTCTTATATAATATATATTTTAAATGACGAAATTTAACTTGTTACATGAATAGCAGCAAAAATAATAAAAACAAGTAGAAATGTTAGAATAAAATATAATAATGTAGAAAATATATATATATTATTTCAGTATTTCGTAAGAAGGAATACATTTATTTTCCTTAGAATAAAAATAAGGATTTCTTTTGTTTTTTGCTTGGGTTTTTATATGTTCGTAAAAAAATTCTCAGTGTTCATTATTCATTTTATTAAACGATTTTTATTAGGATTCTTCTATTTCTGCTTCTGTTCTTATTTATATTTCTTTCCTCCGATCCTCATTGATATATTTGATATCATTAAAGAATAAGATTTCTTTAAAATTTCTTTCCTTTCTTTGATTATGGCGTTGAGAATTCTGAGTTTTGAATATATCATCTATAAAATAATTATAAACAACTATCTTTTTTTAAATTTTTGTATGTCTTACCCAAATATAAAAAAAAATTATAAGTGGAAACATATAAACTATTAATGTGCGATGGACATTAATATAGTGCTATTGGCTAAGCCTCGCTGTTTAATTTATATTTATCGTCTGCCCATATCTGTTCGTGATGGAATTCAATATTCAGTTCGTTTCGAAATATATCGTTTGGTGCTTTTATAATCGAACTCGCAGGTGAAATAAAAGGTTTAGGTTCTATTTGGTTGAATAAAATTGGAGTTCTATTTAACAGTTTTTCTACGATGTATTCATCACAGTTTCAGCAGTAAAATTTACACAGGTAGGTTATCATTTATTGATTATTTAAAAATTTATTTAAGAGGAAAAAAACAAATGTATGAAAAAAGAGAAATCTAAAAAAAAAAAAAATGTTTGTATTAAATTAAAAGAAAAAATTATTTATTTATTTATATTCGTTATCAGCAAGCTAGTTTTACAGGAAAATGTGTATACATGTACTCGGAGTATTTTGGAATTGATTAATTTTAAGAAAACAGTGGAAAAGGTTCCGTCTAAAAAAATCGAGAAAACAAAACGAAAATAATTTTGTTCTTCTTCGTCCAGTAATTTGGTTAATTAGCTTGGTGTTTCCTCGTTTTCATTTTTAGCACAAGTTTCAGATAAACCAATTTAGTTTGAGACATTTTCTGGATGAGAGATATTTTTACCTTAAGAATTTCATTGTTTAGCGCTAGACAATAACCAAATTTATTTTTAGGTAGAATAAATGTTTTTTTTCTCTCTCTTTCTGATGGCATTTTTTGGGCAAGATTTTGGTTACTTAAAATGGATTTATTTATGCATTCATTAGTTAAGTATATCAACTTTTAAAATAAGTTTCCGACTCTAAAATTATTTCTTATCAGCATAAAAATAGAATTACTATTATTATCTTGATGGAATAATTGGGATACAAGTAATTTTGAAGAAGTATTATTTTTCAATTTTTACTAAATTTATAATGATTTTTTTAGTTTTATGGCGTACCAATATATGATTAAATTGAGTAAACAATTAACAATTTGCTATTTATTAGATGAAATGTTTGGTAGATTTCTAAACATATATATGGTAAATTTTTCTTTAAACTGAAGAAAATACAATCATCTAAAGTAATTCGAATTTTGAAATAAAACCATATTTTTGTCGCTAATATTTCTGTTTACTTTTTACTTTTTATCAGTTCTATTACTTTAATTCTATCGGTCATAAACTTTTGTTGAGTACGCTGCAAATATATTTATTTTACTTACAAATAATATTTTATAAAGCATAATTAAACATTTTTCTTAATTATGCCACTTCTGTCATTTGGTTTGAACATATTAATTTCCAGATGTTTCTTTAATATTCATATTTATGTATTGTAAAGTTTTGCGTTAGGAATATCTGTATAAGTAAACCTTTTTACACCATCTGTTGTCGAATGATAAAACTAAAAAAAAAAATATATATAACTTGAGATGTTTGTTCGATTACTTGTACTCTCTTTGTATGTGTTTTTAAAAACTTTTAGAAATTAGACAATACTTAATGAAGAATCTGTATTTATAATATGTAAAGAATCAAATATCTTCTTATACTATAAGATTTAATCTAAAAATAATTGAAACATCGAAGGTTGAAAATCTAATAGAGAATCAAATGCATTTATAAAATCTGAAGTAAATAATAGTAACTAATTTTGTTTCCAAAAACTCTAATTAATTTTGACTTAAGAATTACTATATATTATTCCATAATGTATGCAATTTGTTTTTTTATATTAAATTACAAAAATACAACACAAATTTAGTATTTAAATATCAAATTTATAAATATACTAACCGCTGAATGCATACAATTACAAAATAATTTTCAAACACTGATGTATTTGTCTATAGTAAAGTCATATATAAAATAAACAGAAACATTATTTTTTGATGCGAAGTATTTTTAACCTGATACATAAAATAATATTCAAAAAAAATATTATTAAATAATATTATAAAATAATTCATTATAATATTATTAAATAAAACCCTATTTTAATTTATTTGTCTTTTCCTGATGTGTGAGAAAATATTTCATACAAATACAAGCCTCTAAAAGGAATGTCTATAGTACCTGATAATGAAATCATTTTAACATTACTTATACCTTTAATTGATAGAGGGGACCTATACTTAAAGATCACAAAATACTTCATACAGTTTTTCTTTTAATTTGTTAATGGATACGTTATTTGAAACAATTACAAAAATTTCCTGTTATTCTAGTACATTTAACAATGGTTTTTGTAGAATTATTAATTATTTTTATACATTCTGAGGTTTAAAAAGGTATTACAACTACTGGAAAAAATATTATAATATTTTTTATTGACATATCTTTTATGATGTTCTGCCAGAAATAAATTTTAAAAATAGCCTATCAGAGACCAAGAGGAGAGCTCCGAGAAGCTGAAATCATAAGTTCGATTTACATTTGATTATTTCTATGGCAATCTTTTTCAACGTATTTTTAGCATTAAAAATATTCTTTTGCCAAAAAAGCTAAGAGAAATTGCTACACACGAAAATAATAACTTCGAAAGCCTCCGAAACCAAATATTTTATCAGTTACATCTAGCCGAACAAACAGAAATCATTCCATCAATTATTTAGAATATTTCCTCATTAAATACAGAAGAAAAAAAGAATTAAAAGTAGATCAATACTCACTTTGTTCAACCAAGAGGTAGAAAGTGGTTTTGATGATGTTTGGGAGAAGAATGATTTGTGCAATCAGTGTTGCCGGTTTTTATAGAGAATTCCAAAATCGCTAGCAAAACCACCTTCCGCTCGCCTTTAGGCGCCAATCAACCGTGTACTCAAACACCCCCTGTCACAGGCCGGAAAACAAAAAACAAGCATCGTCTTATTATCTTTGTTGATCAGGTTCTGACATTGCGGAACTCTTTATGAATAATTTGGGTACAATTATCCAACAAAAACAACAAATGGAGTTATAAAAAGTAAGCTTTTATAACTAATTGATTGTTTACAGGCTTTTGTAGTTGATTTTATAAGTTTTTGTTAGAAAAGGGTTTTTTTTTTAAAGTATCTAGGTATTTAATCAGGATATTTTTTTTTAAAAAAAGTATAACATTGGAGATGAATAATATATAAATAATAACATTGAAAAAAATCATGCTATTGAATACATTTCTTTTCCAAGTATTAGAAAGCTTTAAAAATATAATCATGAATAACTTCAATAAAGATAAAATTTCTCGTAAGTATACAGAATTAAAAATGACACCAGTTAAAAGCACTGAAGCGAATAATTATGCTCGACTATTTGTATAAATATAGATTACACATATACAAAGGAAAAATATATACTATATATATAGTATCTGGGGGTTTCGTGGTCAGACTGACCACCTGATGGCAAACAACAGCTCTTGCACCTCAGCGCCCAAGGTCACGTATACTGAGATGGGCACAGTAGGCCTTGACTACAGCATCTAGCATATATCTCATACTGTCTTATCCTGAAAAGCTGTGTTTAGGAAGTAATCAATTAATTATCTCTCTGAATGATAATTATGCAAAAACGTATAAAATGAAATTCTTTTGATGTTTAGTGTCCCCTGAATTATATAGAACATACATATAAAACTGTTTTAAGAATATCATTACAATAAAAAAATTTTTTATGCAATTGTTTTGGTAAAAAATTAAGTAAAAATGACATATTTTCAAAATAATTTTTATTCAAAATGCCTCTATAGTAATAATATTTTGTCTATATATAACCAAGACCTCTTTATAGAGCCTTAACTTCGAATTTTGGAGTGTTCACATATTTTTAGAGTTACTAGGAATCGAAATAACCGGTTTTTTCCCTTAAAATATCTCTACACTGATATATTAAAATATGAATAAATCCACTGCTAAAAGCATATTTCAGAAATTCTAGTTCAATCTCTGTACAGAAGTCTTAGATATATATAGACAAAATGTTAGTATTATTGAAACATTTTCCATAAAAAGAGAAAATTTTGAAATATGTCATTCTTTCTTCATTTTGTGCCGAAAAATTACATTTAAATACTTTTTCATTTTAATAATAGTCTTAGAACAGTTTTGTTTGTAAATTCTAATTCAAGAGACACTCATTTATATGCCTTTTTAAAATCATGGTGCGATATGGTCGTTCTATGACGACCATATCTTTGGTTGTCAGCGTGAATTAGAGGTGTGGGATTCTCAAAATGAATCGACATTTTAGAATTCTTAATATGACTTTATTAAGAGTTTAACTTAAATTTCTAATATATTGGACAAATTTATATTAAGTGAGAATAAACCAAACACGTAGCTGTAGCTAAACCGGATCGCGCAACTTGGATCACTTATCTAAATAATTATATTATCCGCCTACTTTCAATTCTAATAATATTACGAGTTCTAATATCAAATAATCTGTCCTACCTTGAATCACACAACGGTTCGATCACTTTCAGAGAGACTGTTAGGCACGCGCGCAATAGTATGCACCTTGTAGTAATGGCTAGGAATCCGTTAATCTTTGGTAGGCCGTCAAATTACACTTCTATCTTTTCCAAACAGAACTTTCTCTAAATTGCCATCCCGCTTACTAAAACTTCTGTTCTCTTAAAGGCTATCTTATTTGCATCTACAATTGCATTTCACTTCTTGGATTTGGGTTGGAAAAGATTTGCCATTAATCTTGGCCGTCAAAGAACCCAGAGGTTATGTTACAGAAAAGACGCGGAGCCCGTCACAATGGTTCCGAGAATAGTCACGGATACCTTAAAATTATTACATATTATTTTAATTATATTTCATTGTTTAGTTTTCTAAATAATCTGTCTTCAAAGAACTATGAAGAACATTTGAAAATGAGCATGATTTCAGTAAATTTTAAAACTTCTTTGCGTTGCTTAGTAAGTAAACAATATCTGCGTGAATTAACCCCACAAAATATCGGATTTAATCCCATGGCTGTTTAAAGTTTATTGGTAATATACATACTCAAAATCAGTGGCGCAAAAGCCCATGAGGGCCAAGACCTACTGTGCCCAGCCCAGTATACTTGACCATTGGGTGCTGAGGTACATGAGCAGATGTCCCGATCAGGTGGTCAGTCTGAAGCGAGACCCCCATTGTTTAAGTCATCAAGCAAGCTTGGTACTCATTTATCGACCCACTGCAGTAGGGATGAAAGGCTAAGTCAACCCTGCCCAGCCCGGGAATAGAACCCGAACCTACCACTCGACCACTCTAGTCCTACTTGTTAGTATTATATTGATCCATAGGTAATAAAAGAGTCCTTCGTGACTTCAAATGTTTTGATTTTCTGTGGATGTCTTATTAAGCATTGGGGTACTCCGGGAATTAAGATAAGCTCATTTTAGAACAGAATTTTTAAAAAATGAAAATAATAAATAAGAATACAGAAATTAAAAAAATTTTTTTTAATAGAGTTTGAACTTAGTCCGGAAAAGTAGCACTGGATATGTTTTAAAGGATTTTAGTTAACAATGCTGCTTGCATTTGAGCACAGGGGTAGGTATTCTGAGGCATTATAGGCCTTACTTTATGTGATGCAATACAATTTTGTAGAAAATTTTGCATTTTGATTCATATATTTCTGTATAAGTAAGTCTGCAGCAGCTATAGAAAACATAATGGTTTTGCATTTTGGTCCATTGAATTTTTCTTATTTTCTTTTATTAAATCCCTTGTTCAAAATTAAAATTTTTAGAATTTATTTACAAGTAAATTACTATTAATTAGTTTTATTAAATACATAATATACAGACTGCATTGAAAATGTTTTAAAAAATAATACAGTAATGAATAGTTATTTCCCGAAATGTCATCTGGTGATTTCCCCTTTTTTTGTGTAGTAAGAAGATTACTTTTTAATCCTTTTTTTTTTGCGTTTTAGATTTCTTTTAATTTAATTTTGGTACTTTTAAATACATACAATTTTTTCTAGGTAAGCAGATTACTTTCTAATACTCTAGAATTATGTAGATTCAAATTTTTTCAAATGAATTTTAGTATTAAAACATTTTAGCATTATTTCTAAGTATATACTTCTCTCCTAAATTTTATTTCAGACCTGTAATATAAGCAAATTGAGGGACGTTTACCGCCTTAGTACCATGTTTCACCCTGTTCTCTAAGCTCTATGTCTAAAAGTTTGTTGTAATGCATTACTGTGGCCATCTTACTTCATCCATTATTATATCGTGGTATTTTCTTATCGATTGTTTTGCTTCAAATAAGAAGTATAGCAAATAATGTAGTATTTTATGAAGGATTTCACACACAAACGCACCCACACGCACGCATGAATACACATATCGATCGCATTTAATTCATCAGCAATAAATATGAACTAATTATCAGTGATAGTTAAAATATCAAAAATATACCATAATATTATAATTCGTATGCTATCCACTTATACCTGTTGAGATATATTTTGTATTTATGCTATCAAAGTTGTATGACAAATTCCTTATATGATTTGATTTAGCTTTATTCATTAGAAATAAAGATTGACATTTAAATTTTTTTTAAATGAAATAAACATTGATTTTTTTTGAAATACGGTTTTAATTGGATTAACGTCCTAGAACGTTCTTCGGTCTCGATTGAACACCGGAGCCTGTTTAGTTTTTTCTCCTTTCTGCATTTTTGCAGGGAATTTGAAAGCTTTTCTCGATCTTTTCTCCCGGTGATTACATGGAAAAAGTTTTGTGGTTCTACGTTAATGAGGAGTGATTTTGCAACTAACTATATCTAGAACGTCCGCTAGTGTTCTTTCGACACCAAGGCAATCGATCATTATAAATAGCTGTCGATCATTATAAATAGTGAAATAAACTTCTGGAAGTAATATCGCATATTTATTTCACCTTGAATGCAGTATTATTCGTTTTACAGTTCAAATGAGTAAGTTATATTAAAATCATTGTGTCTAGGTGTATCGTTACATAGTATTTGTTTATCTGCTCCTAAAAAAATATTCGATTTTTGAACTTAGACACCCTGAAACGATGGCTCATAGTAAACGTCTAAGCCCTGGTGAAATTGCTAATTTGTTGTAAGATCTTTCTGAAAATGAGTCGGATGGGGATTACCTGTCTTGTTCCAATTTAGATTCTGATTATGAAATAAGATTGAGCGAAAGTGACTGTGCGAAGAATCTGAAGAAAGTGGAGATATAATTGATAATATTCCAGTAAATCCTGATATATATGTCGCTAGGGATGGCATATAATTGATACCGCATAATAGTAATGTTTCTGGTAGATTTGAGACTCGAAATGTTTTGCGATAAAGCCGTGGTCCAACAAGATTCGTCAAACGTTATGTAAACGTCAGTTTATTATGATATAAATTGTCATAATATAGGATAATTACATGAAATAATATTTAAAAGTCTTAAAATTAAACCCTACTGAACAGTAGTTCTGCAATTTTTTAGTTAAAACAATTACTTTATATATTTTATATCGCGGTGTTGAAATGACACCAGTGGACGTTCAAGGGTAATCGAAATCCCGGACGTTCTAGTGGGAAAGATAATACATGAACCTTGATTCAGCCCTCCAGAGAACCTATTTCCACTCGGCTAAGGCTCAATTTCGAAGTGCTCTGCACCATCTCAACCGAGCAGCACGGTTGGATTTTATAATCAAAGGATTTTTGGTGGCAGCACGACCATGGAAACAGAGTGTTTCCTAGCGGACGTATTTATCGAAACAACTGTCCCGGATGCTTGTTGCAGCTAATGTAGTAAGCGGACTATCGGATTGGTGCGATTTCTCCGAAATTTTTTGAACAGCATTCGTCGATCTCTACCTCATAGTTTCGTGGTTTTGACAGGCCAAAGCACATTCCGGCAATCATTATTCACCGTCCACTTTTTAATCTCAGTAGCCACTGTCGATTAACTCACTAAATATGTCAGTTAACGATCGGTCATTTTTATGATATCCGACAAATACGCCTTTCTGGTAGTGAAACAGCTCTCAATTTCGTGGCATTTTGCAAGCGACTAATGGCAATTCTTTTTCCTACATGATATTTAAGTACAGAAAGCGTGGCGTTGATTAGAATGACAGATATCTCGGGACGTCTTAAGGCCTCGCCCTCGTTAGGAGCCTCTTTTCGTTCTCGACTCTGTCTTAATAAGATCATCACACGGATAATTTTAATGGTCAAATATTATTCCCGGACATAATCTCTGGAAAATAGGGAATTTCAAACTGCATGTCAATCGGCAAAAGTGGTAAGACTGTATTATTATGTGATGACTGTTGTCCATATCTAGGCTTAGACCTAATACCATAAACAATCATTCAACTCATTTATTTGAAATGTGGCTGTCGATTGAGCCGTTTTGTGCCTTGGTTTTTGAGATAGTGAGTCGCGCACATTTATTTGTTTCAAATTACCTTTTGTACGAGTATTTGACAATGCATATAATATAATGTCTACTTTTAAATATCACAATTAGGGCCTGCTTTTGCTTAGGGGCTCAGGGCCTCAAAAATCTTAAGATTTCTCTGGTCCCAGGGGCTCAAAATGTCTTAAGACGTCCCTGCAGATACCCTCATTTACATGGGTGTCTAAATACTTATTGGTAGATATTGTATATAAAGAGATAGTTTGTGAAAGAATTTAAACTTTTGAAATGTGTATTCATTATTCTAGAATTTAAAAATTAGTTGATAGGTTTTGAAAAATTTCAGATTTTGTTTATAATACCCTCAATAAAGCAGGGGAAGACAAGTTACTTTATTACATTTTTGAAAGAAAAATCTTAAAGAAAATCTTCAGACCTATTCAAGAGAACCATGAGTGGAGAATTCTTTACAATCATGAACACATGCCTCAGTCCCTCTACCCGGTTGGTCTTTGACGCACCAGGACTTGAATTCATGATTTGTTCGTGACCATGACCACACAACTTAAGTAATATTTTAAGAGCTACCGATAAAGAAAGATAACGGATAGATACACTATAGCAAACTATGTTTTTGGATTTTTGCTCGTAAAATTGTGATATTTTAATCCAAATGATGTGCAACTAGAAAATACTGAATTTCTGTTACTGATATTAAAAAATTACGTCCTTTTCTAGTTAAAAATAAATTAGTGATTTATTAAATAAAATATTTAAAAAAAACTTTCAAAAATGAAAATATTCTATATCTTTGCATAAGGACATTTGATGAAGAAGTTAAAAGGCTTCGAATTAAATCGCAATTCTATTTATTGACTATCTCAAACGGAATTTTTTTAAAAAAAAAATCGCTTTTAATAAAAACAATCACAAGTGTCTATTTTTTTTTATTTTGGAGAAAACATGTCATTTAAGTAATACATTTTTACTTTAAGAAAATGATTATTCTCGTTTAATTTTTTAAAACACACACATTTTATTTATGTTAAGATATGTAAATAGTTTGAATAGCATGTTGAATGCAATCCGGAAGATGAATAATTCATGGATTTATAAAATCAATTTTCTTATATAGCGTATTCGATTCACTAAGAAAATTAGCTTTTAATCCACAGCATATTTAATTACCGTAAAATCCGGCGTGCGCGCTTTGAAAATGCGCACTTTTAACACAAAAATAAATTCGAAATTTAAGGGTGCGCGTTATATCGCCGGGTATAAAAGTGACAGCTTTAAAAGCAAAAAAAGATTGACGAGCAAAAAATAGATTTCTGCATGTGCCGAAATATTGTTTATTCAAAAGAAATGAAGTACCTTATGAACTTCAAGAGTTGCAACTCTAAAAGTATACTACTTTTTTCGAAAGCTTGGGGTAATACCTCGAATAAAGGGCTTTAAAAAGAGCACTGTATACGAACGATTTCAGATTTCACCTTAAAAATGGAATGCTCGTTATACGGTGAATATACTAAACATTAAAAATGCTGCTTGAGAGTACAAGTGAGCGTTATATGGCAGTTTTTGTTTTAACTATTATTCTTAATTTCGGTAGATGGCGCCACAAGTATAGATTCATTCGACTTAATGTTATTTATCGTAATAATGGATTTAGAGCTAATGTGTATGGATTTTCTCTTTATTACGTATATTTGTATTTATATTTTCGAAGTTATTGATGTAAACTAATTTTAGATGAATTTAATTTTTTCAAATTGAGATACTATTTGAATTTATGTTGATTTGTATTTAATTTTTCTTTAGAGATGAAAATAGTATTTTCTTCACTTTAAAATAACGAATATGAATCAGAAGAAAATAAAAACTGATATATATATATTATTGCGATTCTTTGGTATTTCATCAATATACTTTTTAAAAAAAAAAATTTGCTTTTATTATAAATTAATTAAAACTAATCCATAATATATAGAAATTTTTGTGTTTTTAAATTTTCTGCGCCAACCATTGAAGTTTTTTTTAAAAATTCTGATATCAGTATCAGTATAAATTATCGCGTATGGAAACATAATATTTAACATTATTTCGGAATTCTTAATTTTTATAATGATTAAACTTTAATGCATAAAATATAAATTGATTTCAAATTTGTAATAAATAATTTTTCTCCACTGTATTGTAAAAACGTTTCTAGTCTGAAAAAAATTCTAGTTTGGATTTTTTTCTGCTGAATTAAACTATTTTATGGACGTACGAAATCAATAACAAAATGAGTGTGTATACGCTTGCTCTCTCTTATATATATATATATATATATATATTATAATTATATATATATATATATATATATATATATATATATATATAATTTTCAGGAAGACATTCTTGTAAGAGTTTCTTCATAAGTTTCCTTACACATCATTTTTTATTTTTAAGAGTATGACGCATCCCTACTGAAAACTCTTTTGAAAAGAAATAAATTTTGCATTAAAATTCATTATGTAAGTTTCTGTTGCTAAACCATATTCTTTTTAAATGTTCGTTGACAAAGACAATTTTATTTTTGAATCAAAATACAATTAAGCAATACCATGTTAGTCCGCTTTACGACATTGGAATATTTTTCATCTCTTTGATAAATTGAAGATCATGACATTGTAATCGTCATCAATTAAAATTATTTTTATTATTAATCAAGGCTGTCTACATTAGTAGTTTTTGAATATATCATATGTAATAATGGTGAGTGTTTCTGTTTAAAATAAATAGTTATATTGCAAAGTACTTGTAAAAGTTGCAAATTATTTAAAATTAAATTTTTTATTCCTATCATTTTAAAATTATCTTCATTCTAAACAATTAAGTAGGTATTTTAAATTTATTTATTGGAATAAATAATTGCCGCTTTTTTGTCTTTCTCTCTCTAAATAAAGATTTATAATTAATTTTATTATTGCATATGTGTGTTTCAGTAAAATAAAAAAGAAGTCTGTAAGATACGATATTAATGAATACTAAAATCTGTTTTTAGAAAATAAATGTTTAACTTAGTTTTAATTATTGTAAATACACTTTACCACACTATTTTTTTTCTTTTGCCTTCCATCTTAAGTTTTTTATATTAGTTTAAAACATATATATTTATCAAATACATTAAATTCATAAATTGTATTCAAATAACATTTTTTATGTAGAATTAAATTTACGTAAAAGTATTTAAAACATTAAATTTTCACTTATACATTTTGGAGTATATATAAAACATTAAAATTCAGTGAAAGATTAAGAGGATTAAATAATTAACGAATGACAAAATCTGTTGAAGAATTATAATTGTGTGAACCTGTTAGGAACTTAGATTAATTTATTCAAAAATTAATTTGCATGTATTTTTATTTGCTTATTTTACATCAACAAAAATTTCTACTTAAAATAATAACTATTTTTTCAATTCCTACTATTAGCTCGCACTGCCTATATATTTATTTATTTATATATTTGTATATTTATTTATTTATCTTGGTGGAATTTTCAGTCGTTCTTAAAATATATTTTAAAGCACTGAATTGAGCTGAAATTTTATATACAGGATCATTTTGGATGACAATACAATAGTTTAATTATAATTAATAAAAATTAATGGATTAAAACTAATTATTTAAAGAATTACAAATACAGCCACGTTGGCGACTTAGCGACCCTTTTGGCGACTTGTATCAAAACTTGAAAAGATTTTCTTCTCACGTGTTAAAGCATTCAGTTGGACTGAAATTAAAAGGACCATACGATACTTTAATGATAATTAAAAAAACTAATTACCCCTTAATGTTTTGATTTTGTCCTATGTATACACATATTTATATTAATTGTAACTATTTAATAAAAGTAGCTAAAATAAAATTTTTCGTTGTTGATCTAAGTAGGAATTGACTTAAAGACTATTTTTTTATATTACTACTATTAATAATCATCTTTTATTAAGAAAAAGCTGTTTGACAGCTTATTACGTTTATTTTTGAAGCCATAAATAAATTCATCAAAACATTTCGAAACACACGACTTGGGAATCTGATTTTATTTAACACGTGAAAAAATGTGAATTTACATCGGTTATATACAATAAACACACAAATGGTAAATTTGAATATCCTATTTGAACAAACATGTGCACATCAACCGTGATGATGTCCATGGTGATGATGTTGCTCATGGTGATGATGGTGACTAAGAAGCTTGGCGATGAGTCCGGCTGCGAGGAGAACTTCGACACCACTCATTCCCCCACCCCCACCTCCTCCGAGATGCATGGCTTCGACCCCGGTCATGGAGGGTCCAGGTACTAAGAGACCGAGAACGAGAACGACGAAGAAAGCGAACAATTTCTTTTGGCAGACCATTGTTGGTTGTTTTTTACTAGAAATAAGAGAAAAAAAAAACAAAAGTCAGTTAAATTTTGAATATAGAATTTTCTTTGACAAGGAAGAAAACTAATTTTTCAGACGGTTGAAAAAATGAATTTTGTAATAAAAATAAGAGATATCCGAATAAAACCTTTTGATCGAATGTCATCTGCTTTTACCAGCAATGCGGAAATATTATATTTAAAGCTGATTACTTTTGTTTCTGGTATTATTATCCAGAGGCAAGTACGAAATTTGAACTAACGCGGCACGTGTGGAAGATAATTGGAATTTTTAAATAACCATTCAGAACGTTTATGTATTTTTTAATGAAATATATTATAAGAAAGTTCTCCAATTTCTTCTCCAAATATAATACTATTCTTCAAACGTTATTGTTTTGTGCGTTATTGGAGTAACAAAATCGAATGAAATAGGTTTAATTTCGTTCATTTTCGAACCATTAGGATTTCAGGAGTATATTCTTGGATGTAGATAAAACATTTTGTTATTTGGAAGGACGAAATGGTATTTTAAGTATTAAACAAGTTCCTAATACACAGTCCTAACTTCCGTACAATGCCATAAGTACATCTTAAGGTTCAATTAGGTTTAATATGCCTCAATTCTTTTCATTCTAAGTCATTGTTTTTGGATGTATTAATCATATATAACCTATGACTTTCTGGATACTTAGCCACTATGCTAAAGAAAAAACAATAAATACATTTTTTGGCCACTAAACAAGAGATATAAATATAAAATAATTTTTTTCTGAAATACATTATCAAAGATTTCCGAGTTTTGCTTAAGGTATCCGACTACTGCGATAACTTTTTTTAAAGATGGAGATATGGAGATTTTTTGTGGTTTTAGATTTATTTAGTACATTTTAAGAAAAATAAGTTAAAATTAAGAAGAGAAAAATAAATTATTACTACAAAAATGGGTAAAAATTGACAAAAAACTACATAAATGGGACCCGCTCTGTACAAATAGTAAACGAATCAATTCTCAATTTTTCAATTTTGATGTATTACTTTGATATTCCTTTTTGAAATGACCGTCAGGATAAGAGATATCTTAATTTATACGAAAACTAGAGTACTTAATCTTAGCTGTTATATGAAACTGCTTAAAAAACAGTGGTTATATTCCCATAAAGAACTGTAAATTTTGTATTAATTGATACAAATTGATTGTTATTGATAAATCTGAAGGTAACAACACTTGTACTGTTATACAGAACATACACAAAAAATTTCAGCAAATTATTTTAAAAACTTTTTGAGCAACCGCTATCCCCTTTTGAGTTTTTCGAAGAAAAAAAAAAACACATTTTGAGTAAAAATCATTTTAAAGTTTAACATCTTATGTAAGGTTATTGCATCCGCTTTTACTAAAACACTTGTAGTTTGGGTTTTAGTGCATGGAAAATAAAAAACTTGGTATTTTTATAAAGAATAAGATGACCTATTAAATAAAATCATAAAAAAAATTGTCAATTTTAAAAGAAAATCATGATTTTAGGGTAGTTGGATACCTTAAAAGAACATTAGATCTTTGACGATTTATTATGTAAAGGACATATGATAAAGCTTTTGTAATTTACATTAAGAAAAATTTATATTTTAATTATAATTTTTGATATTTGATTTATAGTGCTGATATTATCATCATTCAGAGCACTGTAAAGAACTTTTATCGGGAAGATCTAATATATAATGTCTGACATTAAAAAACAGTTTTTTTTCAATTCTTACTACTAGCTCACAATCTCTATATATTTATTTATTTATATATTTATTTATTTATTTTGGTGGAATTTTCAATCGTTAATAAAATACATTTTAAAGTGCTCGATTGAGCTGAAATTTTATATATAGGGTTATTTTGGATGACAATACAATAGTATAATAATAATTAATAAAAATTAATTGATTAAAACTAATTATTTAAAGAATTACAAATACACACAACCACGTTGGCAACATTTTTGGTGACTTAGCGACCCTTTTGGCGACTTGTGTCAAAACTTGAAATGGTTTTTCTCCCGTGTTAAAGTATTTAGTTGAACTGAAATTTATATACATGATTGTTTTGGATGACACAATACGGTACTTTAATGATAATTAATAAAAATTAATAACAACTTAATGTTGGATTTTGTCCTATGTATATACATATTTATATTAATTGTAACTATTTAATAAAAAGTATCTAAAATAAAAATCTTTGTTGATCTAAGTAGGAATTGACTTAAACTTTTTTTTACATTACTTGTTTTAATTCTAGATTTGATTTTCTCAATTTTTTCAAAATTTGTGATTAAATTCTATCCATTCATAAGTTTTTAAAATTATAGATAAGTTATTTACTTCATGATTTCAGGACAAAGAATTAGATGTAGAGTCTCAGGATGCAATAAAATTTTTAAATAATTATCAATGGAATTTTTAAAAATAGCCAAAACTGAAGAAGTTTGGGATCTTACATCTAAAATAAATTTTATGCTACTGATTGGAAAATTTAATTCTAAATCTGATTCACTTTCTAATTTTCTTTCTTAATTTTTTTGTCGATGCAACTGATTTTCTTAAAAATTTCAACTTATATATATTTTTATTTTAATTTTCGTTCTGAAATATTCATTCTTTGAACCCACTTAAACAAAAAATATTACTGTTATTAGACTTTGTATAACTACAAAATCACAAAAGAGGTTTATTTAAAACTTTAAGGAACTTTTTTTCCATATTTATACCCCTTTTGCAATCGTTTTTTTTAAAAGGAATTCTGAAAAACATTTCCAAGGATATGTTTGTTTTTCCTTAACAGAAAAAAAAATTACCAAATAAAATAAATTTTGCTTCCTAATGTTTTGTTTAGAAAAATTGATTTATCGTTTCTTCAACAGTTGAATTTGGTTTTTTAAAATTTGTAGCAAAAATTGACTTTTTAAATTCTGAAATTAATTGATTGTTTAATTTAACGAAAATTATTCTATTTTGGAATACTAAAATATTTTGAATTAATTGGAATGAAAATATAATAGAGAACTATAAAGAATAGTTAATAATCGTTTGAATTTAACTAAAATGGAATTACTTATAATAGTATCAAAAAACTATTAAAAACTGATTTTAATATGAAAAAAAAAAGTTTTCACAAATTATAAGAAATGTTGAGTTGACAATAATCAAATATTAAAAGAAAGAACGTAGGGCTATTTTCTTGTAATTTCACACACACAATCATTATTAATTCGTACAATGTTATGAAATATCCTTTACTATAATTATTAAAATAATTAATGAATAGGTAAGTTTATTAATGATATTCCTTAAACATTATTTTTAAATCATAATATGAAAACACTGTAAAAATTATCAATTAAAAATACACTGTAAAACGAATTTTGATACTGATTTTAGTGAAGAAAATAGATATAAGATTTATTTGATTCATTACATAAAACATGTAAAGAACTCTGAAATATTTATTAAAATAATTATTTCAGGAAAAGTTAAAATAAACTTCAAATAAACAAAAAGAAGCTTATATCCTTTGTTTCCTAATGATTATTTCAAATTTCTTTTATATTAAGAATTCATTTAAAAATGTAATTTTTTTACGATGATATTTAATTCTTTCCCCGAAATAATATACAAATAAAAATGACACAGTTAAGAATTGAAAATAATTGTACTTTGCTTGTGTATCATGTATTTGAGTTCTTCAAATTTCATTTAATAAAAATTCTTCTCTTGAGTTAATTTTTAATTTCATTTTTTAAAAAGATTGTTTTAAAATTAAGGTAATTAAAGTTATATAAACAAAACTACTTCTTTCAAACTAATAATTAACAAAAATAAAGGAAGGAAGCCATAAAAATTATTTACAGAAAAATATATACATTATCATTTATATATACGTATTTAAAAAAACTTCTTTCTCTAATATACAAATTTATGCAGACTTCTTTAAGAATATAACGCATGGAAAAGTCAGATAAATACCTCAGAAAAAATACTTTTTTTAGGAAAGTAATTCAAGTACTTACTTTCTTTACCAAAAAAGTGGAAAGGTGGTTTGTTGATATTTGAGAATGCGAATGGTTTTCTTCAGTGTGTGGTCTGGTTTTTATAGTTTGATCGAATTACCAGTTAATGAAGTTGGCTTTGTTTGGCGTGGAATCGCCAACGAAGCGTGTCACCAACATACCCAGACACCGCCCGGAAATTAAGAGTTTTAAACCGCCTTATCTTCTTCAAGTAAGTTCCGAACAATACCGGACACGAATAATTACTCAAAATATGTAAAGAAAAAAAATAGGAAGAGAGAATTATAAATATTAAAGAATTCTGTAATTGCTTTTGGCTATATTTTTGAAGATAGATTAAAAGAAGCTAAGCCTGTCAGCGATTTTCAAAGATCAGTCAATAATTAATTTAAATAAAAATCGTAAGTGTTTTTGAACAATTTTTTTTAACCAAATAAAAAGCCTTTATAATAATCGTACTGAATTGAAGTTACTTTTGCTATATATATGTAAATATAAACACATGTTTAAAATTTATATAGTTTTGTTTTCAGTAACATCGGTGAATATGTGATAATACGATCAGATAAAAACGATCATGGTGATGAAAAAATCATTCATAGCTATGATGAAAATATCACTTTAGCATGTATAATTATATAAAATGATTTTTTTTTATGTAAAGTAGGCAAAAGGAATTTTTTTTCATCATGCAAAGTCTAGATAATAAATTATTTAAATGGATTCAAACTTTTTGAAATCAATTTTTTTCCCTATATTTTCTGTTTTTTTTTCCTCATTATTTTATCTTAGTGAGAAAAAAACAACATATTTTAAGTATTAAAAATGAAAATTATCAATGAAATAATGCTGAACAGTTATGGATAAGAAAATATTAGAAATGATATAAGTTTAACACATTTTTCAAATCTTTTACACTTACACAGAATCTTTTATATAAACAGCAATATTTTTTTGAAGCCTTAGAATGGATTTATAAATGAAGAAAGTTTGCAGGAGATGAAAGGGTGGTGGAGTGGATGGTTAACAGATAATACTATTTTCTTTTTAAGTTATGAAGAAAATTTAATTATATATAAAATGTAATCGAACCGTATTAAAATTAATAATTAATTCTCATCTTATATTAAAAGTATAAAACAATATTTAAGCAAAAACGTTAAAATTTTGATAAATTGGTCTTTTTTCTCAATTCCTACTATTAGTTCACACTCTCCCTATATATATTTTTACATTTATATACCGTAAAATCCGGCATATAACACGCAACTATACTTAAGAGCGGCATATTTTTATTTTTAGGTATATTCCCTGGATAACAAGCACCCCCGTTTTTATGAAAAAATCTGAAATGTTAGTATACAGGGCTACTTATGTTTTGAAATCATTTATACGAGGTATTATCCCAGACTTGAAAAATAGTATACTTCTAGAACTATAACTCTTTTAGTTCATAAGACATGCCATTTCTTTTAAATAAATGGTATTTCGATATGTGTAGAAGTAAATTTTTGTTTATGCTCATATTTTTTGTTACTTTTAAAGATATCATTTTTATACCCGGCGTATAACGAGCACCCTTAAATTTCTAAATTGTTTTTTGTGTTCAAAGTACGCGTTATACGTCGGGTCTTACGGTATATATCTTGTTCAAATTTTCAATCATTAATAAAATATTTTTTATTCATCCACTTAAGTTTAAATACATTTTTTTAAAACTTGTAGTGGATGACGCTTGATCATATAGTATAGTATCGTAGAACATATTTCACTAAAGTAATGAAGCGATAACTTTCCAAAAATATATTCCAAAATTTAAAGAGGCGTGGAATATATTCCACTACCTGATCAATTTTGATAAATATTATAATATGTAATAAAAAAATGTAGTTGCATGTAACCTAACAGAAAGAAAATTTTTTTTTCCTACGGTGCTATATGCATTTAATCAAATTAATTTGTTTAAATACCAAACATTTTTTTTAAAACTTTTTTGAAGGAAAAAAATAATTTTCGTTGAAAATTTTCAATTAATTTAAATTTAATATAACCTGAAAAACAAAATTAATGATTTTAACTTTAAAACCATAGTTAAAAAGGTTAAAGGATTAGTATTTTGTTTATAGCATTCACATATGAAAAATGGAACTTTTCGCGTTTTAGATTAGTCATCCTTGTACTAAAGGCTTTCTGTATTCTGTATTAACGCTATCTTAAAAGTTATTTAATTAATATTTCACGTAATATGGATGATAATGGATAACAAACATTATTAAGTAATATAAAATGTTTTATTTAGATGAAGGAAATTGAAAAGGTTCATTTTAAAAGCATAGAAATTTTGTGTAGTTTGACATTTGAGTGGTAGTTGATTTCTTTCTTTCCTTGCATAGTAGTTTCCTGTGCTATTCACAAAATCAGTACGATATTTTGCAACAATAATTCCTCTCTCGTTTCATATTCTCTCTCTTCGAGTTAAAAGAGTGCTAAGTGTTTTCGAGTCATGAGGAAATGCAGCGTCTACCGGAATGAAATGAAGGATTCTTTCATTATATTGTAAATAATTATACTTAAATCTAAAATTGATTTGTTTCAATTCAATATCCTCACCAATGTTGCAACAGATTCTTTTAAAACTTGAATGTCTTTTATATTGTATGTCACTTTGTAACAGATCTATTCGCGTACCTTCCTCTAACCCTCTTGAGAAAGCTTTGGGCTATCAATTCACGTTATTCACAACCAACCCTTCGGAAGAAGAAATCGTGATATGAAAATTAAGTTCACTATATATATAGTTGAAGTGTTTTAGCTAGATGAGAGTAGGAGTGGATGTAAACCAGAAATCAGGTGGGATTGTTACTGACTGGTATCGTTATTGAATTATTGTGAATAAATACTTATTAGGGGAAAGATTTTAAGTGACGATTGATCACTGAGATTAAATTAATATTATATTAAATCGGATGATAGATTCGATCCTATATAAAGTAAGGATCGAGTTTGATAGTCTCCTAATTATTCGGGTATTTTGTCATTGTTCCACTTTCGTGGTCTATTGTGTAATCAATAAATAGGTTGATTGGATCATGGCGAGTGTTTCTTCCCTACTTCCTACATATCTAGGTGCTCAAGAGAGAGGTGAAGACCTCTCACAACTTAAATAAGTTTCAATTCTATATGAGTAATGTGAAATTATACACTTTTTTAATCAATTTTCCTTTTAAAATACAAAGTGTAAAATTATCTGCTGCTCAAAAGGAAGCAAACTCAAGGGTGACTTTACTAAAAACATCAAGAGTGAACTTCAAAAACTAAAAGTTGCGCTGTCGAAACTTCTAAACTATCTTTTAATGATATTCTGGGTCATTGTGCTTTATTTGAATAGGAAGTCAATGGTTTCAAGTTTGTCTTTACATTTTGAATAATTTCTTCACATAGAACGATTAACTTAAACGACAAAATTTATGTTGCTGATATATCTAAGATATTTGATCACAACAAATACATTATCCATCGGCAAAAGTTTTTTTTTGCGGAAGGGGAGGTGCAGTCCCCATTTGAGGGAAAAGTCTCCACCTGTAGAGAATAAAACCTTCTCTCTATATTGAGAAATATACTGCGAGCTTGTAGATAATGAATTTTAAGCCCATCGTACCCGTTGGTTCTGTATATTGAAATTTCTAAGCCAGAAATTAGTCATATGGATTAATTAGCATTTCAATTGTTAAGTTAATATTATAATCTCTAAAGTGAGCCTTTTCTCTTACAATTAGAATCTGAATCGTTATATTTAGTTCTGCTCCTTATACCGTCATTTATAAAAAATATAATTAGAAAATTTAGTTTGAATAAACTATGTTTGTTTTTCAAGGATTCTAGAATTGTCTTGATGTCTGTAGGAATAGGTATTACTCAAACAGGGTTTAATAAAATGTAGAAAAACGTACATTAGTATTGAAATTTAACAGACATTTATGGAATACTGAGTGAAAATTTACTGAAATTTAGGTTGACGCCTTATCACGTAGGCTTGAGTAATGCTCAAAAGTAAGTTATTCAAGGATGCCAAAGTACTCATCCAACCCTATTATTATGAGATTTGTCTGAGCGCTTTCTTTTCCCTTTAGTTTACATCCGCTTTCAAATGAAAGAAGGATTTGAAAGTCATCGTGTGTGTATAATAGAAAAAATAATAATAAAAGAAAAGAAAAATAGTTAAGAACTTTCTTAAGAGATCAGTAAGAAAATTACATGTTTCTAAATCATATATTTTTCATATATTTTGAGCTGGCATGACATTTCATCATTTCACTTAATACCGATAAATGATTAATTTAAGTTACGAAAAAATGAATGATATGCGGAATATAGAGTTTCGAAGGAAATGGAAAAATATGTGCCTTGAATTGTAAAAGTTGATTGGTATTATAATGACTTTTTTTTAAATACAGTCGGACCTCTATATAACGAAGTCTTTAAGTCCCGGAAAAAAGTTCGTTATATGGAAAATTCGTTATATAGAGGTTCATCTTTTAATATACTTTATAAACCACATAAAACAAATTTCAACAAAGTAATTATTCACAACTTTTTAAAAATTAATATGTGTTTATTTTATATATCATGCCATCAAAAAAAAAAAAAAACTGCAAGGAAAACTAGAAAAAAAATGTCGAATGTGTCATTGTATTTTCAATACTAAGAAAATAATTTTATATTAAAAATAATAAAATTTAAGGACATTTTCTAATTTAAAGCATACAAGTAATATTAAACATACCATATTTTATAACTAGAACACGGGGACAACTCCACTAAGTGTGACAGGGGATATCGAAGATATTTCTAGTGAGCTGGACATTGGGGGTTAAAGGTTGCACTTCTTGGATGAAACGTCCAGAACACTATTGCTCTCGGCGAGTTAGGATCTAATAAAACCAGTTTAAGATTTTTGACCACCATAAAATGTGTTAAAGAGAGAATAGCGAAATGTTCAGAAATACTTTAAAAATAGGGAGAAAAAAAATTGAATCACAAAAGAAAAAGTTCGTTATGTAGAAAATGCACTTCGCTATAAAAAGGTTATTGTACGAAGAAAAGCGTAAAATGTTCAAGGTTCCAGGAAAAGTTAGTTATATCGAAAAATTCGCAAGAGGTTCATTATATAGAGTTCGACTGTATTTGCTTAAAATAATTCTAAGAACTTATTTTGCGACATAGTCATCCTGTGATGACTATGTCTAGTAGGATCCGCGTAAGCTAGAGGTGTGGGATTATCTAAATGACGAGACATTTTGGATTCTTAACACAACTTTTATTAAGAATAACTTAAATTACTTAATTCTAATTAACAACTTTCTTAAAGTGAGAGTTAACACCCAATTAAACCATATATTCAAGTCAGATCGCGCAACTAGATCACTTATCTTAATTATATTTAATTAACTGTCTAATTTAACTTCTTATACAAAATATTACCTTTTATAGAGTCACCTTCCTTCATAGGTTGAAGTAATACCTATTACGTAATTTTAGATGAGAAGATTCAGACTTTCTTAATCTTTATTATATTTTAATTGAGATGAACGTATCCTTCTTCCAGAGCTATAGGACGACTAACACTTGTTCCGAATGATTCCACACTAAGTTATCTCTAGGCTTGCCGCTCTTTCTCATCAAACTTTCTATCCTTTTAAAGTATATCTCATTTACATATTCGATCCGTTTCTCTTCTTGGTATTGGGTTGGAAAAGTTTTGCCATTAATCGTGGCCGTCAAAGAACTTAGGAGTTATGTTAGAAGAAGGACGCGAGAGACGTCACAATTTTTAAGCACTTTCATAGAACCATCAAAATAAATTTGGGAGGAGAGAAACAAATATTTCTTGTTTGATGTCAATTGGTTCCAATATCTGAAGGTAAAGAATGTGACAGTAAATTTCTATAAAAAATTGACTAAAAAGGATTTTACAAATAGTACTCAAAAAGAAGGAACAGGAAAAGTATTTTTTTTATGGGGTAGTTATTATCTTTAATAAAACCTATTTATAGTTTGCATGGAATCAAATAAATGGTCGTTCGATAAAGAAAATAACAATAATAATAAATTTCTTCTTAAAAATTCGATTTAAAAAAGTTAAAATTTAAATAGGAGATCAGAATGCAATTATTTAAATTTAATTGATAAGAATTATGAAATCAAGGTAAAAATTAGAATGGAAGTACTGTGTTATGACTAATGCCACTTGACTGACGAAGTCAGATCGAGGCCGGCGAAATTCCTCGCGGCTAAGGGCAAGAATTTGTACACCTGTCGTAAGCCTTAGCTTTGAGCACCGTGCAGGTGACAGTACGATTTTACTAGGTACCACCCCAATTTAGAGGGAGAAAACCGTGGGGGTGGCCAGAGGCTTCCCACATCTCTTCTCCCATCCTCCCACCATACGAGAGGACTTGCGGCTCGACGGATATTTAGAGTACCCCCATGCCGCGGGGCACCATACATTTACAAACTTCCATGCCGTCTCCGGGATTCGAACTCAGTCCCTACGGCACCGCAGTCAGCGTCGTTAACCACTATACCGGTTGGGCGACAGAACGGAAGTACTACTAACTATTATTGACGATCGGTGTTGTTTACAATGAGTCTAATAAATAAAAAGACCCACCAAATAGAGGGGCCCAAATGTAGGGAAATCTATCGAAGCTCAAATCCTGACCTTGCCTTGGTGTGGAAGTTTGAAGACTGGGATTCCAGCTTTTCTAAGTCATCCAAATCAATTGATCGTGGCTCAAATTTACAAGGTGTTGCTTCGAAACGTGACGTTGATAAATAAAATGAATCAAATTTTTTTTTCTCCTTTTAAAATTAGTTCCATTTTCCCTTATATATATATATATATATATATATATATATATATATATATATATATATATATATATATATATATAAAAAACTGTGTGTGTGTGTAAAATAAACCTTTCAGTGTGGCATAATTTGTCGGGGGTGAATGGTTGTTTTAAATGTGGCAAACCCAAAAGGGTAGGGCGTGGCCGGTGGGGGTTATGAATGATACTCGTATTATAAAAAGAAGCAGGAATTTTGAAAGGTTTAAATTTCCCAAATTTATTGCACTTTTGGAAAACATATATGCAATTTTAAAAAACGATAAAGATTTCACTGCAAAAAACAAAACAAAGACAACACCCCGGGTGGGTCATTGACAAAGGGATTGCGGGAGAAAGCGGAGCAGAAGAGAAAAAAAAGCGGGGTTTTTTGGGATCTCGGTATTTATGGGAAAAGAGAATCAGGGGATTTAGGGGGGGAGGGAGATAGTTTAAGCCCCCGGTGGGGGTTAAAAAAATTTAAAAATTAATTACATGGTTGCCCTAAGGATGGACATTAGATAATGCAAGAGCTATTAAAATTTAAAAATTATTGGAGTTTTACATATATATATAAATTATTTTCCCAAAGTCAACACCAAGCTTTTTTTAAAATTTTATTCAGCGAGCAACCATAATCCCGTCGCTTAAGAAAAAAGGGTGCCAAGTGCAAATTTTTAAATTGGGGGGAAAAACCCCTATGTCCGATGTTTTGGAAAATTTTCCTTATAGTTTATGTGTTTTAATTTAAAATTGGATGATATATGGCTATAAAATTAAAACCAGATAAGAAGTGTTCTGCTTGGTCTAACTGTACCGAGAAATAATTGGATGTTTAATTTAAGACTTGAATATAACAGAAAAAAAAAGTTAAGTTTTATTTTGGAAAATTTTAATTTTTTGGGGTTTTTTTCTTTTTAATTTAATTATCCTTACATTTATGTCTATCTTGTTCAAATTTTCAATCGGAAATAAAATACTTACCCCTCCACTTTAAGATCAAATTAAATTTTTTAAAAAAGAGTGGATGAACTTTATGTTTTTCAGTTTTTTAAATATTAATTCAATTTAAATTTAACTTAATCAACCAAAATAAGGATTTCCCGCTGACTTTATGTAGGAAAATTAAAATATCAATTTTTTTAATTTTTTGTTTGGGGTTTTAAATTTTTGGGTTTCCCCCTTTTAAAAACCCGATGGTTAACGGGGGAAAAATTTTTAGGGGAAATTTAATCCAATGTTAGGGGCCCAAATTGAGCTGTTTTTACAAACCTTTAAATTTCCCATCAAAAGGGGGGAACTTTTTTAAAGGGAGTTTCTGGGTTTTTAATTAATTCCTTATTTTGAAATTGGAAATTTTTGATTCAGGTTGAATTTCACCGGTAATAAGACTTCGTATCTTCTGGAACTACAGAGCTTTTTATGAGTAAATATTAACATATATTTTTGCACATTAATTGAGTGCTTACATTATTCTTCGCACTGGTGTGTGTGTGACTGAAAGAAACTTTTGGGAAAAAAAATTTTTAAAAAAATATAAAAAGGTATAAAAAATTTTTTCCCAAAAAAACCGTTTTTTAAGGGGTTTTAACCCCTTTTTTAAAAAATTGAATTACTAATCTGTTTTGTTTCTCTTGCCGAGTTTTGTTTATAATCAACAGCAAGAAATAGTTGATTAAAATCAACGCTTCTTCTCAAACGGAGAATATACAAAGTACTTTAAAGGTATTAAAATAATTTTTTACTGAAGAAATTTTTGAAATTCACGATGTATGTTGTTGTGACTAATGCCACACCTGCCTGACAAAGTCAGATCGAGGTTTGTGAAATTCATCGGGCAAAGGGGCTAAAATTTACGCCTTCGTTGCCAGCTTTGACACCATGCAGGTGACAGGGGTTTTTGCTCTTTCCCCCCCAATTTAGGGAAGAAAAAAAAGGGGCCAGGGGCCCCCCACCCTTTTCCCTTCGACCAACCTCACGAGAGGACTTGCGGCTCGACAGCCATTTAGAGTACTCCCATGCCGCAAAGGTACTATACATTTACAAACATCCATGTCTTTTCTGGCGACACGATGTATGTACGAGATGTGAATGCTAAATTAATGTGTTGATTTCAAAAAAATATTAACTGTAAATATATCTATATAAAATATTTCCATAAAATTCTAAGCTTTGAAAATTTATTTTTTGTTTATAATAAAATATGAAAGCAAAACAATCCAAATATCTTTTGAAACAATTTCTTGAAAAAGATATTAATTATTTTTCTAAAAATAAATTTTGCAAGTTTTTATATTTTATGCAAAAGTAAGTGAAAACATTTTCATCATAAATTTTGCAATAAATATTTTCCTTGTTTTGGTTAATATTTTATTTTAAGCTAAATGAATATTCATATTTCATGTTAAAGAATAAAATAATTTAAACTATTTTAAACTTGCAGCATGGAAATATACAAATATATATGATTTCAAATCTATTTCTTTATAACTTTATAGCAGTAATTATATTAAAATTAAATGTTATTTTTAAAAATATTTTAAAATGGAAAAAAAATTATTATGCATATTTATGTTCTTGTAAATAGTTTGAAAACAACTTTTATTGCGTTGAGGTTTGATTCCTTAATTATATGCTTTTAAGTTTTTATCATTAATCCTTGTCAAAATCTCCAATTCTAGATAGAATACTTTGAAAATTTAAAAATTTTTTTTTCATTGTTTTGAGTTCATAATTGATATTTTGTTCAAACAATTTTTTTATGGAAATTTTCTTTTTAATATTTTAAAAATTAACAAGAAAAGTAAATAATGTAATAATGAAAACCCTTACCTTTCTAATTTTTATTTTATTGTTCATTGAAATGATTACAGAAAATTAATGTTCAAGAGAGTTTATAAAAAAAAAAAAAATTGAGTTAAGTGACTGAATTTAAAAATTTCTTCACAACGTTGATGTTTAATTTCTTGCAGACGTATTTAGTATTTAAGAAGAGATTTAAGAGATTGACAGTTATTTAATAAAATGTAATAATTTTTTTACATTTAAATAAATTCATTATTTTATTTCAATCTTTGCATAAAATCAAGAATATAATAATTTCTATTTGCAACACCTTCATTCAATATGAATTCTTGTATTTTTTTATGCATTTTTAATCAAGTATTGTTTCAAACATTGTCCTTGTCAAAAATGAAACAATAGTGAAAACGAATATGACACAATCTTAGCGTATCGAAAATGAATAAGAATATTATAGTTTAATGTGTTTTAACTGTACATCTCAAAAGAACTATTGAATCATTCTGCATTATTTGAGATATTTAACTGATTAAATAAAAAAAGCACGAAGAAATTCTGTAGAAGAAATGAGTTATGTTTAACGAATTAAAAAAAGGGAATTTTGTACATTTTAGAAAAGAATTTATGAATAATATTTTAGAAAAGAATATTTCTGAACATTTTAAAAAACATCATGACTTTATTTTACACCAATGAGCAGTGAGTTTACATTGGCTATTTACAAGAAACACACAAATGGAGAAATTGTACAGGCAGTTTTAGGAACATTCACTATTTAGCCGTGATGGTGATGATGCTGTCCAAGGAGCTTGGCGATGATTCCAGCTGCTAGGAGAAGTTCGACTCCACTCATTCCACCGCCTCCTCCTCCTCCGAGATGCATAGCCTCGACTCCAGTCATGCTGGGTCCAGGAACCAGGAGTCCCAACATCATGATGACGAAGAAAATGAACAATTTCTTTTGGCAGACCATTGTCAGAGGTGGGGTTGGACTGAAAATGAGAAATATATGTAAGAGGTGGACAAGGATGTGAAAATTACTGTTAATTCTCATATCTTATAGTTCGACAATAATAATAATACTGTTCATAATTTTTGTTAAAAAGCGGAAAACCTTTTTTTTGTGAAAAACATAGAAGACATAAACGCAATATATTCCAGTTTTCTGTGATGATATAGTTTTTATGTGTGTGGTATTATGAATTTATTATATTTCTCTTGACATCTACAAGATTTGAAAACATTTTTCATGTAATGTTATTTTAGTAAATAGGAATGTAGTTAATACATAACTTACTTCATTCTAATTTAATTTTTCACATAAATATAAACAAGCAATATAAAATTTTTTTAAAAGTCAATTTACAATTAATATAAATATACATATGACAGAATCACAATATTAAGTGACAATTTATTTTTATTAATAATCATTAAAGTATCGTATTGTCACCCCAAACAATAGTGTATAGCTCAAAAATAGTGTTTCAGCTCAAATGAGCACAGTTTAAAATGTGAGAAAAAAACCTTTTACAGTTTTGACACACGCAAGTCGCCAAAAATGATGCCAACGTGACTTATTTGTAATTTTTTGAATAATTAGTTTTACTCAATTTTTATTAATTACAATTAAATTACCATATTGTCATCCAAAAAACCATGTACATAAAATTCCAGCTCAATTGAGCGCTTTAAAATGTACTTTATTATGGATTGAAAATTTGAACAAAACATATATAGGGAGATTGGGAACTAATAGTAGGAATTGAGTAAAGAAAGAAAAGTAAAGAAATAATTTTAAAAAAAAAAAAATACCCAGCCAGTTCAATCAAATTGATTTTAAAAAATGAAGTAAGAATTTCAGTTTATGTCAAAAGAGAATTTGTAATCAAAAAGACTGGACAAATTATTTTTTAAAGAAACTTTTTAAGGAATCGTAATTAAAAATGAACAATAAAATACTTGGATGTAGTTTCTTTTAAAAGCAGATTTCATACTTTATATAACTTATAAATTTTAATACATAATAGAGTGAAAGAGAGATTGAATATAATTGTTTATTAGTATATCGTATTTTGAAAAACACGAAGGCTTTTAGTTCCGGACCTCGCAATTTTGAATGGTGAACTAGGAGAATATTTTAATGTGTACCCCATTCTCCAAACTTAATCATTAATTTTTAAATAAACATTAAATATAAACATTAAGTCTTGACATATTTAAGGAGAACTCACCCCTCTGCGCAACAAAGAAAAAAAGAGAGAAGGAGATTTAACAAAGACTTGTTTGAAAAATAAACAACTTCTTTCTATACATTAAGTTACATCTAAAGATAATTTGAAAAAAAAATGCATTGTGGGTTGCAATTTATGTAAGAGAGGAAAACCCAACAGAAATATTTACCTGAATAACACATTTAACACAAATAGAAATAAAAAACTTGGGGAAAAGTTAAAATCCATTCAAAAGCATATTTAAAAGCAATTTTACAGAATTTTCTCCTTACGTAAACTCAAATGAAAGTCAAAGAAAAGAAAGACAGAAATGTTTCTTTTTAAATACTCACTTTCTTAAAAGAAAAGGTGGAAAGTTGAAACAATGATGATTGAGAGTAGAATGATACTTTCCACCATGCATGTAGGTTTTTATAGGAAGAAGAATTCATTTCCGACTTCAACTTTCCAGTGTCTTTTAACCTCCAGCGGACCCAAATACCCAGACACCGACCGGAAATCGCATTACAGTTAATCCCTTGTATCTTATTCAAATGAATTCCGATATGGCGGAACAACACAGCTTCGTTTTCCAGAGAAAGACACAGTAGATATACAATGTTTATAATAACTAAGATTTTGAAATGTTTCCTGAAAAATTGCTTAGTTAGCATTGAAAAAAATCTTATTAATACAGGATAAGATAAATTTCTTTAATACTAACATACAAGAAAATATCGAACTTTATGGAAAAAACCCATTCTTATACAAAAGCTAATATAATTTTGAATATATCTCTCTATATAAGAGAAAATCGACTCACTGATCAAGAGATCTCTAGAACTATTACATATACGACTTTAATTTTGGAAAACATGTTTCTTTTGTTGAGTAGAATCCGATAAAGAAAGGTTTTGCGGAAATCAGCACCCAAAGGGAATGAGGGGGCTTTATAGACAAATTTCCCGTTTTTAAATTGTTACGTCTACAGAAGATATACTTGGCAAACGTTTCTTTTATTGAATAAAGATCTGTCAAGAACGGGTTTTACGGAAATACTAACCCAACGGGTCTACGGGAACGCCATGGGTTTAAAAAAACTATCTCTGAACTTTTAGATTAGCAGACTTTAAATTTGGCAAAAATATTTCTTCTGTTGAGAGAGATCAGCTAAGAATGAATTTTGCTGAAATCGACTCTCAAAGAGGATTGTAGGACCGTTATAGATACAAATTATTTTTTTCTGAACTACTAGACCCACAGACTTGAAGTTTGTCAAGCATATTTCTTTTGTTGATTAGGGGATCCAAAACAGCGGGCCTTTAGGAAGGATACCTTCAAGATCGATTTTAGGGAATAAAAGATACGTCCTGATTTTAAAATTCAATTCTTATCTTTTTCAGATGAGGTGGAGGCTATAAGATTATCTTTTAAATCAGTTAAAAGTTTAATGCTAAAACTTCGATACCAATAATTTTAAAACAATATATAGTCACATATCATCATGAAATACTGCTGGTGGGTAGTGGCTAGTATTATATGTGTGTGAAAATTGTTTAGCATGATTTGAAATATTTTTATTATTGACACATATTATATTGGTATTATAATAAAAGAAAAACTTTTAACTAAAA
>BMAV01002758.1:0-16300 GCA_019973955.1 Trichonephila inaurata madagascariensis
ACTTAATACCTTCTAGTTTATTTTTAAAGCATTATAATGCTTATAGTTGGTTATTTGAAAATATATTTTCATTTCGAAATCATCAAAGTTTAAAGATGTAGTCAATATTAGCAGTTAGCCTTCATATAAATTGACACAAAACACGTTAGGTTATAAAACAGCTAAATTGGTAAATACATCTCCCGTTTGTAGAATTTAAATGTGATTTAGACATTTCACTGTCAAATGGTTGGGGGGGGGGGTATTTTTGTTTCGGTATCTGTTGTCCATCCGGCTGATTAAACGAGTGCAATGTCTACATTCATTTTATGCCCCCGGAACTCTGATACCCTTGCTAGATAGTGTCAATATTCTAATCGTGTATACGTACTTGGGGTGGGGAGAGATGGTTTACAGATGTATTTCCATTTGGAAATCTTAACAGAATGGAATTGAATACTCTATTTTGTTAGATAAATGTAAAAATAAAACCTCTATTGTGTCTTTGTACAGTCTATCTTGCAAATTAGTTTCGCAGTAAATATTGTTGACAAATGTCTAAATTGGAGAAAAGCTTACATTCCAATGTAGTAAATGAATTTTAGTAAGAAATGGATTAATTGCATTTATCGAACACGTACGAAATATAGAGCCAATTTCATTTTAATTCTATTATTCATATCCATTGGTTTGAAAAGGAGAGTTTCTCAGAGCTAGAAAAGTTTTAACCCTATAACCTGAAAAGTGTATTCATTTATTTTCGCCTTTACTTTAAATAAAGCAGTATTGTCACAAATTTTGGAGCATTGGTATAATTTAAAATTTGTCTTTTTGCTACCTTCTAAAGATAGATTTTCTGTCTAATTATTCAATTAATATTAAACTGAATGCGCAATTTAAGCAAATAATCATCACAAAATTTTCTTTGAAACAATCGTAACTTAACCTTTTAAATAAGAATGTCGATTAAAAAAGTTAAAGAAAACCTTGTATTATATACGATAAATTATAAGGGAAGTAAAAGATTTAAATTAAATTATTCCAGTATCACTATTTCAACCTAAATAGATAACATCCACGTAAAATAAAATCATCTAAACTCTTATATATTTGATACTTTAACTACCTCAGTAAAAATATAGAGAGAAAAATAATAGAATAAAATGTCTCTTTAGATTCAAGCACCTTGTATTTTCCCGCTTGTAAATCCAACTTTAAGTTATTATGCAGAGAGAATTGGTAAAATATATTTCGAGTAAGTAATTTTTAATTATTCATCTAATGTCAACACATATAGAGATTGCACAAAACTATGCAGATAAAAAAATACTAATATAAATCGGAATATTAACTGTTGGTATTCAAATTTCCTTGTAGCCTTCTGAAAATAGATTAATATAGGTCATTCACACTGTATGAGGATCTGGTTAAATTTCTCCTTCAAAAGCTAGGAAATACCATTAAATGTGTTCGAAGTGCATAGCGTACACGCAGATTTCTCTCCTAAGTAGACCACAATAAAATTGAAATGTGGAAATTGTGGAGGTCCTGATAGATATGAAGATTCATTTTCCTTCTTAAGAAGGGAGCCCTTGAATATGAGCAGAGTGGTCCAGCCCCCTCTTCCAATAGTTCTTCATCTTGGCAGTAAATAGTTTTATGGGAAGCTCGAGAAGCGCACTTGCTCTGAAAAAGAAACCAGTGTTAAGAAAGACTCCTCCAACTACATGACTGGTTTCCATTGCTCCATAGCTAAGATTTTTTTTATTGATACTTATTGTCCCTTAAGAGGAATTTTGATTCATGATGTTTGACTTATAAATTGCAACTGGATGTAACATAACCTGTTTACAGAGCTCCCTATATCATTTTGATGCTGACTTGGCTTATGAGATTAACATTCAGTTCAGTAGTGACTATGATAGCTTTAGCGAATGTCTGTCATTGTCTTGCCATTCGACATATTTTTTCGTAATGTCACGGATGTAATTCTTCTGGTTTTCTTAAATGCGATAAGAAATTTAGATAACGTTCCTTTTTAGACACTAACACCACTCGGATATCTCGCGAGTGTATGTTTGGGGAAGCATCGGACTCTACAATATGTTCACATTTGAATTCTGAAATCTGGTTCAACTGCGTAGAATATTACTCTAACAACAACTAAAGCTTGCTGAAGAGTAACGAGGTTGTAAAAGTGGCGTTAAACAAAAAATTACCATCTTGCATAAACATCATAACAATGCATCACGATTTGTTTCCATATAATTGTCCGTTCTTTTATACTGATAGCAGACTCATTGTTAAAGCAATTCACAAAAGCTTTATTTATTGTAACCAGATATATTTGTTATTTTTATGAAGAATGTTTATTATCCAGATTAAAACAAAACACTTGCGACAATAATTTATAGCGCAGTTTGAATAATAATTTGCATCATGTGTGTTTCTTTGCTTACGAAACTGAAAATATTTCGGAAAATTAATGAATACAATTTGGGTGTAATTCAAATAAAAAAAATCATAGACAAATAAAAAATATATATTTATATAAATGATAATAATAATCTAGATAAAATCATTTGCTTATTTTCTAAGGTATATTATACAATCTTCTAATAAATTTAGTGGTGATAAATGTAATTATATTCCATTGGCCTTAAAAAAAGCCTGGATATTGAACAATACCTTGGATATAATTTTCCCGAAAGCATGTTCGATTGATCTAGTAACTATCAAGAATAAAAATTGTATATAAAACATATATTAATGTTCTTGAAAAAGTATCTTAATTGTTTATGTACTCATTATTCGTACTCATTATTCGTAATCTCTTCATGTTTGTCATTGTATGAATTAAGTACCAAAAAAAAGCCTAAGACATACAACGAATGTATATTTTTATAATAGAATATGCAATATATTGCAAATTGAAATACAGGTAAATTTATTATAAACATCCAAATAAAAAAAATGCATTTATACATTGTAAAAAAAAAGTTAATTATTTTTTTTACTTTCCAATCCCAATCGTATCAATAAGGAACATAAAAATCACGGAATAAATTTAAGGTATCCGACTACGTTCGAAACCGTGATTTTGCAAAAGCGTGTAAATGGATAATATTGATGATATTTACTGTCACTTAGATTAGAATACATGCATAAAATTGTTTTAAGGACATTATGACAAAAAGAAATGCCAATGCTAAAGGGTCAGGGCTTCTATGTGAATTGATTGTGTTGTTGTGTGGACGAAGGGGAAACATATACCATTTCTAAAGTACATGAAGCTTCAAATAAGGGCTGTTATATTTTAGTTACCTTATTTAAGATTTATCACGAAAAATTAATTATAATTTTGTATGAAACCTATAAATGGCTGTAATCTTATGTGAGTGTAGTATCTTTTGGCGGGAGCGGCTGCTTTCATTCTTTCTCCTTTCTCGCGCGATGCCATTAATGACAACTATTAAATAATTTCACTAAAACAAATATGGGGAGAAAAATTAAGGATAATATGGGCAACACCAAAATTTGAGGAAATAATGCTTTCCAATCCTACTCCTAGACCATCCGCTTGTCCTACATGTCCTTTGAGTTAATCTTCCTTCCACAAAAATCTTCCATATATTCACTTACGACAAATTACAGCAACGCATGGCTCATCTCCTGTCACAACTGAATTCTCGCAGTCAATAGCATCCTTTTTGGAGGAGCTGGGTTTAATTTCAACACTGAAAACAACCAGCAGAAATCTCGGAAGACGTAAGAATAATGCTATGTAGATGACAACTGCCAAAGGTCTGGCCTCCACAAGAAGAAAGTTGATAATGGAGGTCAAAGAGAAGGTGTAGCGGCAAAACGCTGAGCAACAGCAAGTCCCCGCAACCACAATGCATCCTGTATTTATCCTGATTGTGATGCTAACTATTATGATAAAAATTAAGAACAGGGATGGGTACAATAGTGTGGCTCTTGTCCATCTTGACTCCATGTGGATTCTGTGGAGTTAGAGGGTGACTCCTTCTATTGTAATAAATGTGGCGTGTGATACAAGGGGAAGTTCTCATTATATGTTTTTCTTTCCATTAAGTTTGAAATAACTTGTGTTAGTTTAATAGTTTATCTGATTTTCATCATTTTATCATTTTAATTTATAGATAAAAACTCAGACATATTTTTTTCTCATACAATTTCTTCAACAACAAAGGTTTAATTTTACTTCTGATTGCTTACGAAAAATGTAATTCGTGTAAAATTGCATTTCTGTTTGGAGAAAGTAAATGTAGAGATGTTAGTTTTCCTCATCTTTTTTTTAAGCATCCTGCCCATTTTTCCAGCAACTGTGGCCATGTTACCTAAAGTTATAGTTAAATATGGTAATTTTCGAAATTTGTTTTGTAACTAACTTTTACAAACAACAAGAAAAGTTAGAGTTATTTTCATACACCATTAAAAAGACCATAGTCTAAAATTTCAAATGTCACAATTTCGATAAAATAGTAAAGTGTAGTATATTTTGAATTAAGTGTTTTGGTGCCCAATTTTTCCTAGTTTACCCTATATGACATTACGAATTTATTTTTTGAATTAAAATGCAGTAACATAATATTTAAATTTCAATTCATTTTAAGTTTCCAAAGTGCATTTCATTAAGAAACTGATTTGAACTAGCGATAAAAGCAAAATTTTAAGTTTATATGAAATACATTTGTTGGTTCCTGAAACATTTTCAACTACAAGCTCACTTACGTATTTAGGTATCATTCAGCTCTATATGATCTTATACTTATATATATAAAAAACAAATCTGTAAATAACAAGAGTTTATATGTAGAAAGTACCTGAAATACAGTTTTACTTATATATTTTGAGTACTTAAAATGCATGCATTTAATCATTTAAAAAATTCAGTTTATTTTCATACAAATTTAACTGTGATCTGACAAAAAGGCCACACAATATTTCATATTAAATATTTTTTGAAAAAAGAAAAGTGTTTGAAATTTCACAAATAGAGTTTTACTTCATATATATATATATATATATAAGGATAATTAAATTAGTTTAAAAATTAAATTCCCTATCTAGTAATTCACTTTTATATTACCGCCTCACCTCTTCAAGTATCAAACTAATGACCCATTTATTTCTTCCGAACATATGGCCTAGCCAATAAACATGTCTAATTCCAGATCGTTATATTTAATAACCCTATATGTCAGCATTAACTTTCAAGAGCACTCATGGACTCCGCGATCGGTGTTTCAAGTGTGTAACCCACTTAAGATTATTCAGTGGCGTGCTTTCTCTCTCTGCCTCTTGTGTCAGATGATGTGTAACTTTGATCAAATAAAGAACCTAGTTAAAAACTAAGTCTGTTTCTGACTCTAATATATATATATATATATATATATATATTACCAAGGAGAGAGTAACGTGGTTTAAATTGAAAATATTTTGTGGTTTGAAAAAATTACAATTTTTTTTTGATCTAATTAGAATTTGTGGCCACAAGAAAAACAGTCCAAGCGTCATCACCTTTATAAGTCTTGCAAATTTTATAAAGCACTCATAAAATAAATCAAAAACACTTATATATATATTACATCTTATATATATAATCTGCAAAGTTTCATAAATACATTTATATAATTTCAGAGTATATCAATTGCACCAACATAACTTTTAGCTACATGTTAATTGAATTGTTTGCAGAGGCACTCGAAATAAATTTTCTTGAATCAAGAGTTTATACTGGATATACAAGACCCTGTTAGTTACAAATGACTATATATATTTATATGACATATAATACTTTAGTGAAATGCAAAAAACAATTATTTCAATTGATTCGATTTTGCATTTTGGTGTTTAAAAAAAATCTTGTTTTTTTTGTCGAAAAGAATGCAACTTTATTTAATCTTAAATAGCTTTTAATAATGTTGAATCTACACATTTGAGCTCATGTAGGATATTTATGTTTAGTATTATCTATATTTGTATACAGTAATTAAACATCAATATATTAATTTATGGAATATTTCAGATTAGAATGCGTATATAAATCTGTTACTGAATTTAATAGTAAAACATAATAAAAAATAATTATCAAAGTTCGAAAGATAACAATTTCATTTAGACCTTATAATTATGTAAACAAAATTATTTTTACGAATATTTTGCTAAATAATTGCAACAAATAGTTTGCTGAATCCCTTTGCAAGTGCTTTGCTTTAATATGTGTTTATTTTTAGTTTTATGAAAGATTGCTAGGATAAACCTTTCTAAGAATCGATGTGTAGTTTATTACATGTATATAAGAAACGCTCATTAATCTACTCTTTCAAGAAAAAAATCAGATTATGTCTAATTAAAGAAATATAATGGACGATATAAATTTATAATAGCATAAAAAAAAGTGGAAAGTTTCTCGTACAAGTCATACAATCATTGTGATCTATTTCTAGGATGATTTTGAGAAAAGTAGGATTAAACCCGCGGTCACTCGCGCCTGTTTTTGCTATCGTCGTTACTCGCGGGGTGTAGAGAACACCCCAAATTTTTAACACGTGTATTTAATTATGAAAATAAAATTAAGTCATTATGATACATATTTATAAAGAACAAGATGTTTTTTGTATTATACAAATAAAATTATTAAATTTATTGCATACAAATAAGACTAACATTAATTTAAACTAAACATACAAAATTTTCCTTTTAAAACACACAATTTTATATTTTTTCATAAACCAGTATAAAACGTATATACCAGTAATAAATATGCTTTATAATCAATGAGATAATGATAGTAGAAAGTAGAAAAACAATATTTTAATCATTTTCCAAACATTCAGAGCAGGCTGTATACAAATGCTCAACTTCTCGCGGGAGTTTTCAGACCCCCAAATAAACTTTTGAAGGTCATTACATTCCAATCGTTCAAGAAAGAGGGATTTCATAAGGCCTGAAGGTTCAATGACCTAAAATGTGCAGCTACAGAAAAAATCGTGGTTCTGCGCATTCTTCTTAGAATCCTGGGAGGATTTTCTTGTTGCTGGGGTGTACAGAACACCCCGCGCGAGTGATCGCGGGTTAAGAACACTTACTTTTTAGAAAAAGGTAAAATAATCAGGTATAATATTAAGATTTCAAAACATAGTAGGAAAATACGGCTCATTACTGTTTAAAATGGGTGTCAAGTGAGCATAAAACTATTTACAAAGGAACTCTTGTTGAAAATACTTGTTCAATAAAAAAAATAGAATTTTCATGTTTAGGCTTCAACGTGTTTTTTTAAAACTTTCTTTTGTATGAATACAATTGGAAAGAAAAAAAACACTTATCTAAAATTAAGTCCAAGATGTTTAGTATTAGTGATTTATCCCTCAAACTAGCAATATACTCGTATATAGTATGCAAAAAATACTCTATTGGTGTAATAAATTATTTCTGTGTTTATAAACTCTAGATCCTTTTTTAACGTATGGCTAATATTTTACTGTCTGGATATTTTTCTTAAAAAGTTCTTCAGAAGATTTGCCTTATATCAATATATTAATTTATGGGATTTTTAACGCTTGTCTTAATTATATGAGAAAGGACTCAATTCTCATTTTTTTATCCAACATGTTTACTTTTGATTTTTTGAAAACGACTGAATAAAATATAGAAAAAAAATTCGAATACCGAGGAAACCACAAAAAGGTATAGAAATAACATTTACCGCATTATATTCCTTTCAAACTTCAAATGAAAAGGAAATATATTCAACTGACAAAGTTTCTCAGAAAATTATTTCGATATTTAAAATAATAAATGGTCCCCCAAATAGATAGTAACTATCGTAATGTGGTACACATGCAACTCTTTGAAAGAAAGTAATTTAATATTTTATCGGAAGAACCTCGCTTTCAGAAATAGGAAAGTCTCTCTCTCTATGGAAGGTAACTACGACATAAATAGGTACTAGAAAATTCGAATAATGAAAGTTTTTGTGTTTTCACAAGGCTTCGGGTTCACGGAACTAGAATATAAAATAGTTAATGGTGCATGGGATGGGTGTATCAATTTATGTTACGCTTTCTTCCCCTTTTACTGAATAATTAAAGCTTTTTTCAGTATTTCTTTCCAAGACATTCGTTATGAAAAGAAAACTGTCATTGAATAGTGGACTCAAATAATAGCATTACATGCATACATTCTTCCATATGTAAGATGTTTCTCATGTTTTTCTATCTACCAGAAAAAAGCAATTTAGATAAACGTTTTAATATATAAATTTAAGCATAAATAAATGCCATATTAGGAATAGTATATACTTATTTATTTTCCCAATTCTCCTCAAAAATGACAACATTATGAAACATCAATGCTTCATAACTTAAGAGATCAAAATTATAGTACTGATGGGCTGTTGAATTCATTTTATTAAAACTTACTTCTAAAAATATAATTTTTAACGTGGATTTCTTCCACACAAATATATTCCACTTTTTAAATTTCGTCAAACGTTTAATTTTTGTAAAATCTCATTTGCATATTTTTAAATTTTGAGTGTTTAAGAAATGGAGATATCAAACATTTGAAAAATGAAATAAATTCTTTATAAATTATTTTGGAGTATTAAATGGAAACTACTTTTTCCAAGTGTAATAATATTGCTTGCGAAATGTAGTGTTGTATAAAACATGAACTATTAAATTAAGTTAAGTAAAGAGACATTAAGGCATGTCGTGTTTTATCTATTTAATTGGAATCTCTTTTTGTCGAAAACCTCATAAATTCGAAAAACTTCGTGCATTCTACTCATAAAATTCACAGAAACTTAGGGAGGAGGCGTTCATTAGATCATAAATTTTAGTAATCGATCTGCTTATTACGTGCTTTTTAAAAAGGTGGAAAATGGATTATTTATTAACGTCCTACTTGAAGCTACAAAATGACTCTCGGCACAAGACATCTGAACTTAATTAAGTAAAAAGGATAATTGTTAAGCTGGATCCCCATTCCACGATTTTTGAATCTTGATAGATTTAACGTGCATCAGCTGAAAGCTTTAAGGCTGTTTTCGGTAAATGTTAAACAATAGGACCCGAAATAGATACATTTTTTCAGATATAAAAGAAATGAAAAATTAATATTATATTCTGGCTTCACTATCCCTTAGAGAACAACATATTTTATCATGTTTCACATTTTGAACGATTTGAGTCATTTTTTCTGGTTAAAATGTGATTTGGGTTTTTTTCTCCTATACCATAATGTTAAATGAGCTATCCTTTCACGTGTTAACATAAAAAAAAAATAGTATTTATGGACTATTTTGAAATTTTAGAAACACTATATTGTTAACAGATGTATGAGTTATAATGTTGCAAATTTTCATGAACATTGAGGCATTTTTCTGCCTGAAAATGGGCTTCGCATTTAGTTCAGGTTCTCGTATTTTTACCGAAGACAGCCTTAACGTGCACATTGAGGACTTTTAGTGGCACTATGACTCAAAACTACGCTCGACCAGTGCTTCTAAAACTTTCAATATTTGAGGCCCAATATTCAATCAGAATTTTCATCTCAGCCCCGCCCTCCATATAATAACAATGTATTGAATTCAATAATACAATACTTTGACATTAAAGCTAGAATACGATTTTAACCTCTTAAATGTCACCGTCGTATATAAGCATCTTGCATAGCCAAAGTGTTAATTTCTTCTGTCATATATTTGTCTTTCCGAAGTAGGATCTTTTCTGTTAACTACTGTCGATAAAATTATTCCAAAGGCTTTGGAATGCAATAACAGGTCTTTGGCAGTATTTGCGGAGAAATTACTTATTTCAGAGGATTTTCTGACATATTCCGTTCCCCCCTCTTAAAAATCACATACGCGTGCCCACGAGGAAAAGTGTGGAATTGGGGAACGGATTGCGTAACATTTAATCGACAGTTAAGGGATTAATTACAAACTGTACAAATTATCAAGAAAAGTGTTAAGTGTTTTGTATTTAATTTCAAATATACCTTTAACTTCTTCAGGACGGGGCGATTTTCTACGAGACTCTCACTAGGGACCGGGTGAAAACACAAGAACTTGCACTTCAGGAGGAGGTGTTTCCATCGCTTAGCCTAACTTAAGAAAAAAAGCATAAATAATAAAATTTCAGTCCTAGCGTCATAATTTTTGTGCGTGGTACCCCTTTGGTCCCCTCTACATAAGTTGTCAGTTACGTTAAAACTAGAATGTATAATAACGTTTTTCCTTTAATTTATATGAAATTATATATAAAAGATATCACTTACATTGGGAAATAAATTTTGTAAGCGCTATTCAATTTTTTTCAAAATTTTCACTGACGAAACATATTATAATAAACTATCAAATCAATAAAAACATTATGACAAAGATTACCTACAAAAAGAAATAGAAAAATTAAAATGAAGACTGAGTGTGGAAAATCTCGGAACATTGAGAAACGCTAAGTCCTACATTGTATGATTTGCAAGCATAAAATGTTTGTTACGGTTTTTTTTATTTAGACACAGTTTGTGACTATACACTTTGGCTTTTTTCACCCTTTTTGTTCATATTAAGGTTAGGAAAATAATTTCAAAACAATGAAATAATAAACTGAAATCAAGGTTTTTGAAAAAAAAAGTAAGCGAAATATATCCGACAGCAACAAAAACTGTAACAGAACTGACACTAAAATTCTAAAACACTCCACACTTTTAAGAAAAGGAAAATAAAAAGGCGTTGGGAAAGTTATTAGAAACACGAATGTTTTGTATCAAGTGGAAATTTTACGAGCTATTCGCTTACATTTCGGTTACTCACTCCCCCTACTCAGCTGATATGCAAAATATCAAATCCACGGGCAGAATACAAAATAACTGAAGTACAGGTTACTCTAGCTACGTTCTTCAATATAATGAACACAGAGTGCCATACAAAAATTGTATAAGATTGGAAAGAGCTTCTCAAGAGCAATCGAATGGTACCACTAAAACACTATAAGACTTAATCAAGCAGTGCCGGGAACGTAAAAGAATGAATGCGACCGAGAAGATCAACGACGGAGTCAGTACATCTGCAGCTGAGGCAGTTGAAATTATGCAAGTGGATGATGAAATCGCTTCTATATTGACGCCGGACTGTGTAGGCATCGATTGTGTACGATGACGTTCGACAACGTTTCACGTTTAATGTCACGTTTCACTACGACGTTTGTTGACAATCCATTCCCACATAAGAGTGATCGTCTATAGTTTCTGCGCTCATAGAAGCCTACAAAAGAAAACACTTACCACTGTTTAGTAATACTTTCCCTGAAGAGCTAGTGGGGCTCTCTTTAAACTGTGCAATGCGTGTAAAAAGTCACTGGACTCGAACAAAGAGCCCGCGTTGTCACGTTGGTACAGATTTGTGTATCCACCTAAGCAACATGGGTTGCCCACTTTAGATCGGATTGGTGCATGCCTAGTATCACCGCGACTGTCATTCATGCAGATACTTTGGTTGTGACGCCATTAATGTACCCGTGGATGTGGACACAATGGTGTATCAGCTACCATGTCAATTGGACGATGATCAAGTGTTCAATGTTAACATAAAGAACATGATACATAAATCTACGTATTTTAGCTGCGTAGTCAAAAAGTCAGTGTAAAAGCTTGGCTACAATTTTTACTTGATCAGCCATTGTATAAGCATTACAAGATTACAGTACACTGGGAGATTCATCTCATGCTAACACGGTAACCAGTTACGTGGCAGGCAACGCCATCGGTGATGCTTTGATAGAGCATGTACAGTGTGACAGAAATGCACCGGAATCGGAGATTTTGCTCGCAAGGCCAAATTTAGCAATCAGCGAGACTTGGATGGATGATTCCCTGCCAGTGAATGTGCTTGGTTTTATCTGAGATCATGTTGTAATACTGCTAAGCACCCACAAATTGTCATTTTTTTATTATGTTAGAATGCATTTTGTTTGTTTACTTTCAACAATTTAATATTTTTTTTTTTTAAAAAATAATCTTTTGCTTTCAACTTTTCAATATGCTCACGCCTCACAGTTTGAGAAATACTGGGTTAAGGCTACTCGTCTACCATGGACACAACATAGAAAATGTTAATCGCTGTATGAAAATTTCCAAGCCACGTCATAAGGATCTTAGCGTATGTGGACTATTTCCCGCAGCTCGAATGTGTTTAAAATGTGTTAAGTCATAACAAGTGTGGATGTACATTTCTAATACACTCCCCTTTCAAAAACAGATGATTCCGGTAGATAATCTCGCCACCCACAGGAAGTGTGAGAACATTGATCAAAGATCTTTCCAAAGACAAAGACAAGGGAATGAGAGTGATTTAGGGAATGACAGAATGACTTATGATGAGGTTTTGATCACGCCTTTTTTGAGTAGTGCAACCGCATTTATATTGTTTGTTTTATAGTCCACTGAGAAGTTATTCTGCTTTGGATTCTTGCGGAATTGTTGTAGGATAATTTCTTGCAACCACATTTAATATACACAAAGCTAAAGATTAGACTTAAGAAAAATTTGAAAAATAAATATATGAAAGCAGGTGCTACCTATTCCTTCAAAAAAATTCAAGATTCAACAATGGAAACCTTGTTTCTTAAAAGTTATCTTAATGAAGTAAATTAATTATTGTAGTAAATTTTGTAATTTAGTTTACTCGAGGCATTAACTGTAATATGAATTATATAAAGCATTGATAAGTATTAAGTAATGCCTTAATAGTGTCCGATTTCTTTAACGAATGCTCTGTATGCTGTATGAAGCTAATTATCATATATGGAAAAAAAAGGTTAATTTAATATACTTTTAACAAAGTGCGACATTTAGTAATTTAAAATGCTATTTTTAGATGTATGAATAAGATTTAAGAACGTTTGTCGTAATATTACAATGGTGGTGTTATTTGTTCTCTGAAGTTCTTTAACACGCACACGATATTTTATATAGTAAAAAGTAGACTGTTTAGAAAATTTTAAGTAAAATTTTTTGAGTTAAAAATAAAGATAACAAATCGCTAATTTATAACGTACAAAACTAACATTTAAATTTAAAAGTTATAAGCTATTAAAAGTTAATAAACTAATTAAAATTAATTTACCAGCCTATTTTTTAAGAGCTATTATTATAATGCAATTAAGTGATAAAAATATAATAAAATACAATAAAATTTAACTCCTTAACTGCCAACGGCGAATACATCCGTCTTACTCAACCCGTGTGTTAAGTGCCCCAGACGTATATGTACGTCCTTCTGAAATACAATTATTTCTTTTGCACTGCTATTAGTAAAACTATTCCGAGTGTTTTTGAATGCAATAAAATGATCTTGACAGCGTTAGCGAAGGATTTGCTTATTTCCGAGAAAAAATGTGCTTATCTGTGCTCCCCCCTCCATCCCCAATAATTATATAAACTCACCAATGTGAAAAACAGTGGCACTGGGGAGTGAATCGCATACCTTTGAATCGGCATTTAAAGGGTTAAAAAAATATTTATAATTCTTTTAAAACAAAATGCCAATAATATATATATATTATTTTTCATTTATATTTTCATAACAGCAGAAACATTTAATATATACATAACTAAAATATAACGTATATATATAATATTCCCTTTGTATAATAATAATTTTAGCGAGAGAATATTTAAATGTGACTATTCGGCGAATGCGACTGCATATTATGTTGTAACATAGTCGTAAAGTCTTCAACCAAAATCAATGTTCTATGTTGTATGTGAAATCTGTGTTGTACGTTTTTACATGTCTTTTGTTTCTTAGGTTGATCTAATTATCATGAATTACAATCAGTTACTTTATCTCAGTTGAATATCAACCTATAGTAATAGCAGAACGAAAATATAAATAAATAAAGCAAAGATCTCAATTTTACTCAAAGCAGCTACTATAACACACAGCCTAGGCCAATAATATTAACGACTTGATAGAAGCAGTAGTCAATAAAAAGTTTTTGATAATATTTCTCCTGCAGTAATGGATAACACGTTTCCGTTAACTTCAACAAGTTAAGTTGGAAGCCATGAAATACGATAGTTTCAATATCTTAAGCTCACGCGTGTAAGAAAAGAAAAGTTTCACAGTAAAGGAATCATATCTACAAGTTTTAAATGCCAAAACAAATTTATTGAACAATTTTGAAAACCTAAAATAAAAGCAGTATATAGTTTTTTTTAATTATTTTATTCCAGTTTTTCAATAATAGTGGTTTGCTTTTATATTTATGCTTTGCAGTTATTATGAAACAAAGCATTTCATCAATTACAACTATTATTATGACACGGTGAGTAATATAGATCTTGCAGTTATTTAAGCTACAGATATGCAATTTTATGGGAATATTTATTCAAAAGTTTTATCAACATCGTAATTTTTGACAAATAATAACAATGGCTTTTCCCTGGGAATTATACTATCGCGAGAATTAAAAACGCTATGCTTACTGCAAATTTTAGGATGTAGCTAAAAGAAAGCTAAAATACAAATTTTTTATTACTGTAATGGTAATCGAAGCTACATTATATTAAATTTCAAGCTTAGTAAATACTTAATTTACTCGCATTTAACTTTTTTTTTCTAAAACTAACTTCTTAATCCGCGATCACTCGCGCGGGGTGTTCTGTACACCCCAGCAACAAGAAAACCCTCCCAGGAATCTAAAAAGAATGCGCAGAACCACACGATTTTTTCTGTAGCTGCACATTTTAAGACATTGAACCTACATACCTGATGCAATCCCTCTTTCTCGAACGATTGGAATGTAACGACTTTCAAAAGTTTATCTGGGGGCTGAGAACTCCCGCGAGAAGTTGAACTTATGTATACAGTCAGATCTGAATGTTCGGAAAATGATTAAAATATTATTTTTCTATACTTTCTACTATCATTATTTCATTAATTATAAAGTATATTTATTACTGGTATATACGTTTTACTGGTTTATGAAAAAATATAAAATTATGTGTTTTAAAATGAAAATTTTGTATGTTTAGTTTAAATTAATGTTTTTCTCATTTATATGCAATAAATTTAATAATTTTATTTATACAATACAAAAAACATCTTGTACTTTATAAATATGTATCATAATGATTTAATTTTATTTTCATAATTAAATACACGTGTTAAAAGTTTGGGATGTTTTCTACACCCCGCGAGTAACGACGGTAGCAAAAACACGCGCGAGTGACCGCGGGTTAAGAATTGAAAAATGTGTGAAAAATTTTACAAACGAATCCTAAACCACAGATTAAAAGCATATATTTGTTAAACTTCAGTTTTTAAGATGTGTTTTAATTAAAGTTCAACTACATGATAACCATACACAGATATTAAAACTTTTTTGTTTATGGTTTGATATCATTCAAGATCCTTTTATTATCATTATAAATTTCGATTTCATTGTGTTAACTGACCTAAAAAAATCATTTCTTAATGAACAATTGAATAGAACACAATTTATTTAATAAAATCTAATTTTGAGAGCATGTGTAAAAATTTGGATGTGTATTGTCTCGATAATAAAAATTTATTACTACAGAAATAAACTTAATTTCCTTAAAATTATATTAAAAATTTAAAGTGACGATGAGAATGTTAGAAATAACTACATGAACAAATAATACAAAATATTTTATTACAGATATAAAAAAAATTATTTGTAGTATAAGCATTTATAAAAATGATAAACAAAATGTGCTTTACATTGGCACAATTCATTAAGTTTGAAATACTTCGTGTTCCAATCATTACCTATCTAACAGTATTATTTTCAAAACCTTAAATTTACATGTTTAATTATCGGTACAAATTTGTTATTTTACAACACGTAGATGTAATTTAAAATCATTTCTAATAATTAAGGTGAAAATATATACGAAATCTAAGGAATTAGTCATGCAACCAATTTAGAAATCCCTTATTTACATCTTCAAAAGGTAATAAAATCTTATTTTTATTCATATGCAATAAAATTGGAACAGAAAGTCCAAGATACTTCTTATTATATGCACTTCTTCCTAATTATATATAACATGAGATTGTTTTTCCCATATTATTTTAACTATGTTTCCCATTATTATACATCAGAGTTAATTAACATCTAGCATTCATTTTCATCATTTCATTTCTATCAGACGTAATTCTGTACATATTCCGAGTTTAGTAAATTTAAACCATATCGTCTTAGCTCATGGAAATATTTAAAATCTACATAGGTATTAAAAATTTATATTAGCCCAATTGGTG
>BMAV01002758.1:22518-36364 GCA_019973955.1 Trichonephila inaurata madagascariensis
CCCCCCCCCCCCTTTTTTTTTTTTTTTTTTGGTGAAATTTCTCTATTCTGATGAATTAAAATATGAATATAAACCCACTTAACCATTTAATCCTATACCTCAAAATTCCTTCTTCAGTCTCTGTATAGAATTCTTAGCTATATATATGGACAAAATACTATTATTATAGAATCATTTTTCATAAAAAGAGAATGTTTTGAAAGTATGTCATTTTTTTTTTTTTCATTTTTTGCCAAAATATTACATTTACATAATTTTTTTCTTGTAAATTTGTGCTTAAAATAGTTTTATATGTATATTATCATTCAGGGTATACTAAAGATCAAGATATTGCTCAATTATACGCTTTTTCAAAACCACGACCCAAACGTAGTCAGATACTTTAATAAGAATGTGAATTCATCTTATGTGAATTCATCTTGAATTCATCTTATTTTAATAAGTGACGAAAAAAATATTCTTCCATTAATTGTGTGTGCAAAAGCACATACAAACAAATCTTAAGTAAAATTTCAATTTAAAAACAAGTAATGTAAAAAAATAGTTTTTAAGTCAACTCCTACTTAGATCAACAACGAAACATTTTATTTTAGCTACTTTTTATTAAATAGTTACAATTAATATAAATATGTATATACATAGGACAGAATCACAACATTAAGTGGTAATTAGTTTTTTTTAATTATCATTAAAGTATCGTATTGTCGTTTTAATTTCAGTCCAATTGAATGCTTTAACACGTGGGGAAAAAAAACCTTTTCAAGTTTTGACACAAGTCGGCAAAAGGGTCGCTAAGTCGCCAACGTGGCTGTATTTGTAATTCTTTAAATAATTAGTTTTAAGAGGACTTGGCACCTTTCAAATGTCGAAAATCGATGAAAATATCGATTTTTCAATTTTTATCTTAAAATGTAGTTTGATACCTCGGGTATAACTTTGTGAAGTTTTGAAATGATATGATTATTTTAAATGTAGTAAAATGTATTTTAAATATTTTGACAGCTCTGTCAGCTGTTTAAATGTCACGCCCACCTCAATGTGTACACTTTTTTACTTGAGAATAACTCTTAATATTTTACGTAAAAAACTACACAGAAGAGGAATCCGTTACGCTGTGACTGTGACTGCCAGCAAAGTTGTTTATTTACATTAGCTTTGCCAATTTCGCTTGCTGTGTGCTTATTAATTTCATAACTTTATTTCATAGAAACCTAAAACAGCATTTTTTAATGCTACTTTAATCATAATTCATTTTATTAGTTAATATTATCGCTAATATGCCTCTTAGGAAACATTCAGTACTTGCTTTGCAAATGAATGTAAAGCGATAGCGTAAAGAGAATTCTGAATGTGAAGTAATCAAAAATTCAAATGAACAAAACGTACGCCTGGAAAAATTGAACACTGTGGTAAAAAAGGATACGTCTGCTGTTGGAAATTACATATTGGTGGACTTAAACCAAGTTAATAATCTACTTCGAAGTGCAAAGTGCTAATATCGTGAAAAACTAACTTTGAAACTGGAGCGTGGAGCCAAGTTAGGATTTTCATATAATTTGAAACTATTGTGTAGCAATTGTGATGAAAACAAAACTGTTGTGAATACGTCTCTAAAGCCTACCAGCCATGATGTAAACTTGAGAATAACTCAAGCTTTTTCACACATTGGGAAAGGTTATTCAGCCATAGAAAAATTTTGTATGGTGATGAATATAGATCCTTTTTCATCAGCTACATATGGGAAATGTGCAAGACGGCTGCATAACGCATATACTCTGGAATATGAACACATATTTGCGGAAACCCACCGAGAGATTAAAGTTGCGTACAAGAATGGAGCTGAAATCACCGACTTAAGCGTTAGTTTTGATGGAACGTGGCTAACTCGTGGTCACACCTCACTCATCGGTGTAGGATGTATTATAGATATGCTCACCGGATATGTCGTTGACTTTGAAGTGATGAGTAAGGTATGTCGTCATTGCTCCGTGACAAAAAGCAAACTAGGCGAGTTGAGTGCTGAATTCAGCATATGGTATGAAGGACATAAAAGTGAATGTGATATAAACCACTTGGGCTCATTTACATCAATGGAAATGGAAGCAGCGCTTACCTTATGGAAAAGATCCATATCACTCGGATTTCGTTACATCATAGTTTTATCCGATGGTGATTGTAAAATGTTCAGTTACTTGTGTCAGAAAAAAAGTGTATGGACCTGACATTGTGATAAAAAAGGAAGAATGTATCAATCATGTCAGTAAGCGGTTAGGAGAACCACTCTGAGATCTACTGTGAAAGACTGTCGTGCTCATGGTATTTCTTAGGATGATAAATCTCATGGTAGTTTGAAAGAAGCAATGATTAAAAAATTAACTACTTACTACCAAAAGTCTATCTTGAGAAATAAAGGGGATGTGAATGCTATGAAAATAGCAATATATGCTACATGGTTGCATAGCATTTCTACAAATGCTAAACCACAACATTCGAAGTGTCCTGCAGGAGAAAACTCATGGTGTTTCTACCAATCTTCGATTACTAATGGTGAAAAACCTGGCAATCATAAATTAAATGTAGGAACACCAATAAATGAAAGGTTTCTGCCTAAAATAATTCTCCCAATTTACCAAAGACTTGCATCTAATGAATTGTTAGAAAGATGCATTCGATGTGGAACACAAAATGCAAACGAAAGTTTGCATAGCATGATTTGGGCAAAGTGCCCAAAAGAAATTTTTTTGAACAAAAGACGTGTTAAGCGGGCAGTAACAGAAGCTGTCTGCACAAATACAACAATGCGTGCCATAGTAGAAACACAGAAAGTATTAGGTGTACCTACTGGAGGTTCTACCAAACAACTTGCTACTATCTTGGATTGTCGAAAACAACAATTTAGGAAACGTCGTCAAAATGTCAGTAATAAACTGTCTCTTAAGCTTATTAAAAAAGCAATACATAGAAAAGAGTTATTAGCTAAGAGGAGAGAAGGAATGTCTTATGGTGCAGGTCAATTTTAAAACAAAACTGTTTTTAAAAAATAGTACAGTATAGATTAAACTTGTTTTATTTTATTTTATATTAGATGCTGATTTAAGTAGCAAATTAATTTTATAAAAGCTTTTAAATTTTCTATTGTACATTGCATGTACTTTCACTTCATTTATTTTGCATTTAACTTATTTTTGAATATATTTTATACATGTTTCTTGCAAAAATAAGTCAGATAAGGATATTTCCCATTTTTCGTAATTTTGGGCTCACAGATATGCATTTTATAAAATGCTTACATTTTTGTTTAATGTTTTAAAATTGAATATTATGCTTTATTTTAAATGTATATATCTATACAATATATTGAAAAAATTATTACAAATCTTAGGCATTGTTTCGATATTTATGTATTGATTGTGTGGTATTCTTAAGACTGCGTTTTCTCAGTTTGAGTTTTTTCGTGAATACATGGTCTTTAAAAATACAAAACTTCTACAGATATTTATCAAACTACTTGAATTTTGGTGTGTAGGTTTATTATAATGTGCGTAATAAAATTAGGGGTCCATTTTTCAATTTTTTGAATAGAAAATATTTTATAAAAGCAAATGTAGCAGAAATCATGTTTTTTTAGTTTTTTTTCATTGATATATACATTTTAATTTTTTTCTTCAGAATTAATCTGTTTATTGCAAAATCGATCCCTAAAGTTATTACTCATAGTCTTATAAGCCTAATAAAAAAATTTGGTGCCAAAATGATAATTGGAAAAGAAGAAGAAATTTGAAAATCATTAAATTTTTTTTTAAAAATTTAATTTTTAAAATTTGTGTTAAATTTATCCATTTTTTTCATGGTGAAAATTCTTAGTTTAATAGAACTTGTTAATAATCTACACAAAAAATATTTCAAAACTCTTAAATAAAAAAAAATTTGGAAAAAGGTGACGAGTCCCCTTAATCATTTAATTTTTATTAATTATAATTAAATTATTGTATTGTCATCCAAAATGATCCTGTATATAAAATTTCAGCTCGATTCAGGGCTTTAAAATGTATTTTATTAACGATTGAAAATTCCACCTAGATAAATAATTAAATATACAAATATATAAATAAATAAATACATATACAGTGCGAGTAGGAATTTAATAAATAGAAGTTTGAAAAAATATGCAATAATACTCTAAAGAAAGCATAGATCGGGGTTCGTGAATTTTGTGCTATCAGTTTCAAAGAGCAAAACAGTTCTTTTGGAGTGATGAAAACATATTATTGAAAAAACAATACTTTAAATATAGAACACATCATAAAATTTGCTTAATAGATCCCAGAAGGTCTTCACACCTTCTACATGGCTCAGACACAACTACCAATGTCTGAAATCATATGATGTTAAGGATTATCCGCAAGTACCTTCTTGTCCTCTTCAGCAGCTGAAGTAATACTCAATTTCAGCAAGTAACTGTGCTATTTATTGTCTGCGCAGCTACCTTCCAGCTCTTTCTTCAAAAATCAACTTACGTCATAGACCATGTTGCTATAGATTTCTCCAGTAATTTCCAGAATCATCCACATGATCACCAAGTTAGCAAAAATGGTCTCTGAATTTGGCTATCAAAAACTATACCAACTTGTCTGTATCGACGATATTTCGTCATGTTTTAATTGAAACACCATTATAATGCTGTGTTGTTGTTGTTACTTATGCTACCTGATAGATAGTAACTTCAGATCATATCCCGTTAAATTCATCACGGCAAGGGGCTAGACTTACGCTTTTTGTTAGTGACCATACGGATGACAGTGTGATTTGTTTCGGTTCTGCCCCAATTTTAAGGGAGTACATCATGAGGAGTGGTCAGAGGCCTCCCACCTCTCATCTCCTTCTACCTCCCTCAAGAAACGACTTGCGGAGAGTACTTCCATGCTGAGAAAGCACTGTTCATTTACAAGCAACCATGCCTTCCCCGGGATTTGAACCCAAACCATAAGGTACAGCATTCAGCGTCACTAACCACTATACCGGATAAGCCCTTTATATAAAGGACGGTGTTGCTAGTGAATATTATAAATTTTATCATAAAATAAACACAACAATAAGTAATATTCATGTCTTAAACATCCAGATATGAATTATTTACACTATTCTAAAATGAAATTAAGCCTTGATTACACGAAATTCGTAATAATATTTTTTAATGAACTATATTGTTTATGCAAATACGATTAAGATATGTATTCCAGAAATAGAAGATCATCTTGTGTTACATTTACTTTTCTTGATCAGAAATAAAGTTTCTCCTGTGTGTGGATTATTTCATTCCAAACTCTATGTGTAGAATTTCCGGAACACAATCATGTCCATTCTCTGAGAAAAATTGATTTTCTAGTTTCCTTTTTTAAACAAGTAGGAGACAATTCAGTGGTAAGAAACACTGCTGTACTACGCACAAAATAGGTTGCGCTATGAAAGAAAGCGTAAAGGACTTTTTCTAGAGGTGAACGGGAAAAAGGACATGAAAAGAGATTCAATTTTCTCGACTGTTTAACTGAAATGGTATCTTTTTCAAACCTACTGCTACGAGGGCCAAGAAATAATTTTCTACATTCCAACTAATAAAAATAAAATTGAAAAAGAAACAAACATTTGAACTAGAATATAAATTTTATTATTTTTTTTTCTCTTAAGTTAAACATATAATTAAACCTCAGAAAGTTTTTGAAGTACGATTCAATTTCAAATTATTATAAAATTTGTAAATTCAATTTCAAAATTGAACACATTTCTAAAGTCAAAATTATATAAAACATTGAAAAAGAAATGGATGTATTATTGATGACATAAATACTAATTAAATAAGATTAAGTGATCCTGTTTTGACGTATTACACCAACTATTCCTGATTTAAATTTTAAAATAAACTAATCTGACTAAACATAAAAATTGAGGTAGTAGCACGGAATGAAAGCTGTTTTACTTAACGGATTACTGTAAAGTGAATATTTGCAGTTTTGTAAGAATGAATAGAGCAAATTAAATGGCATACATGTTACCTATGTATACCAATTATGTTTTTATAAGTTACATTTTATAACAGCTTATTTTTATGAATTGGAGTAATAATATAGATCTGACTCTTGCACATATATCGTATTCTAAATTATAATACTTTAAATAATCGCACTTTTTTAAGCAACACATTTAATGTATTACAGAACTTATTGAATCGAGGAATTTAACACACACACACATTTTTTTCTTAAAGTTTCTTAATTCGATTGCTCTATATTTTTACATATTTGATATTTTCTTTAAACTAAAGTTCAGACGTGTTAAAATGATTATATACTGAAATTACACATCGAGAAATAATTTTAAGAAAGTTGTAAATTTTGAACTCTTAAGCAGACACATTTCTGTACTTAAAGGTTAGAAGCGGATTTTTACAAAAGGAATAAAAAATGTTTTTTTAAAAAAAAAGCACTTTAAAGACAAAGCTAAATTTTTACTATTAAGGGAAAACATTTTCTTAGAATACTTAAGTCTTACAAATATTTAATTTTAATTGGTTTTTAAACTGGATTTGCTGCAGGCTTATAGTTCTTTATTTGCAGTCCTTTTTTTTAAAGTAATTATTATTTGAGTATAAATATTTTCAAAAAAAAGAAGCATTATTGATTTCAAATCTTAGTAAGTAAATCTTAACCAGTTTCTGTATGATGCAAATACAAATGAAGTCAATATATTGAAAAACAACTAATTACACTTATGGACAAAAAATTAGCGCAACAAGAAATAATTGCACTATCGTAACGAAACTTGGCATGAAGGTACATGTCGGGGAGATATACAAATGATTAGAAATGCTGCGTGATTACGCATTACATATATCCGGTAGAGGTCTTTTAACGTCGTTCACTGTGGAGTATAAAACTGGGAACCAAAGCTTGTTTGAGTGTGCTGAATCGTTTACAAAGCAAGAGCTGAGGTAGACAGGTCATTACGCCGTTTTCGAGGATAATATGAGCAGCTGTCGCAATTTGAGAAGGGGAGAATCATCGGCATGATAGAAGCTGGGTGGTCAGCTACGCGAGTAGCTAGTCAATTAGGCAGCTCTGATTGTGTTGTGAGGAGGTGTTGGAATCAATGGATCCGAGAGATGTCATTTACATGAATACCAGGCTCAGGACGCCCTCGACAGACCAGTCGTCGAGAAGATCGCCACATCGTAAGAAATGCATGCGTACAGACAACTGCTTCATCGACCGCCATCCAGGCACAGGCTCCTAGGTAGCACTTTCACTAGAAGCCCCTGTGTCTTCTCGAACCATATCAGGGTGCCTGGCTGAAGGACATTTGGCATCGCGGCACTCTTTACATGTGATGCCCTTGTCACCCACCCATCGACACCTCTGTTTTGAGTGGTGCCGCGAACGAGGAAACAGGATTGCAATGGAATGGAACCAGGTCGTCTTTAGCGATGAATCCAAATTCAATCTCAGCAGTGATGACAATCGTGTTCGTGTGTGGAGACCCCGCGGTGAACGCTTTAATCCTGCTTTTGCTATACAGCAACACACCGCTCCCACAGCTGATGTGATAGTATGGGGTGTCCTAGCCTACAATACACGGTCACTCCTAGCATTAATTCGTGGCACCATGACAGCCCAGCAGTATGTCCATGACATCCTGCAACCACACGTGTTGCCACTCATGCAACGACTCCCAGGAGCCATTTTTCATCAAGACAATGCTCGGCCTCACACGACAAGGGGTTACAAGATTGTTTCCCACTATTACTACCCTTCCTTGGGCTGCCAGATTCCCAGATTTGACTCCAATGAAGCATATTAGGGATCATTTGGGACGGCGAGTTGGGCATCATACGAGTTTGAACGAATTAGAGGCATGGTTATAGAAAATATAGAACGAAATGTCTCAAGACATCATACACAACTTCTATGCCTCAATGTCGTATCGTATCGCATCGTCCATTTGCGCTAGAGGGGGTTCAACAGAATATTAAATCCTCCATTCTTTTGCCTTTTACTCTGAAATAAATTATCCTATTTCTTTGATTTCCAAATCATTTACTTATATCAAAGTAGTCCTTACGTATGTAAAACTTCATTTCATTTTGACGATTTCTTCTTGGTGCGCTAATTTTATTGTCCATGAGTGTATTTATAAAGAGTAGCATTCACATATTCAGCTTTTTTATTCTACTTTCTTTTCTTGTTTATACCACATCGAAACTGAAATGAAAATAGTAAACATACAAATTATTAAATTATTAAACATGAAAAAATAATTGAAGGCTAAGCTTATTGTATATTGCACTGTAGAAAAAAGTTTTCATTCTTGTCAAGGAAATATTAGGACATTGAATAAATTCTTGATGTCTCCTAACAGAAGGCTTAACCAGGACTATGTGCATAGAATTTAAGATGGTAACGCATCTGCAGGGAAATACTGTAGGCAAGCGTTAATTATTGTGCATAATAGTTCACCATAGTGTAAATAACCTTTATTCTTTTTTTTTTTTTTTTTTTTTATGTTATAAAAATATATAGTTTTGTGAGCCGAATAAGGTGTATTTGTAAGGAATTTCATTTTATTCTAAAGAAATCTGCAGTTGAAGCACTCAGGAGTTTTGCTGAAACTTATGATGACAATGCTTTGTCGGAATTGACAAGCGCAGATTGGTTTTGATATTTCAAAAATGATTTTAGAGTTAAGGATAAATAACACATTCTTGCTCATCATAAGCGATTGAAGGCAAATAATTGGAAGAATTGCTATATCAAGATCCATGTCATAAGCTAGCTGCAACAGTGTCGAAACGTTTGATAGCCTTAGGAAGAGTGTGCCCAGCGAAAGGCGAGTCCAGAAGCAAGGACATTGAGTGCCGTATGAGTTGAAGATGAGAGGCTTCGAACGGGGTTTTCTAATGGGTGAAGTACTGCTCCAATACCAAAAAAAAAAAAAAAAAAGAGTTTTTTCTCGTTTCATGACTGGTCATAAATGTAGATACAGTACGATAAACTAAAGCTTAGAATATAGAGAATAAAGCCCGCCGTTGCATCAACATCGTCCACAGAACCAAATATCCATTAGCTTGAAGCTCCTGTACTTTTCGTGGGATCAGCTTGGTGTAATTTATTTTTACGAGCTGCTCATACCGAAAGAGACAAAACCTTCGCATTACGAGCAGAAACACAACAAAGTGATTTCGTCACATGTGACAACACTCGACCACATCTTCATAAACCAGTAAAAACCTAACTAAGAACGTTTAAATTGGCAATTCTACCTCCCTTCCCCCAACCGTATTCACCCGACATAGCCCCTACCGATTATCACTTATTCCGTTCGATGGCACATGGTGCTTCCATTCTTATAAAGATACCGAAAAATGGATAGATCCTTTGATAGGTCACAAAACGTATGGTTTTTTTTACATGGAATTCATATACTGCCAGAAAGATGGGGGAACATCGCTTCTAGTAATGAGCAACACTTTCAGTGTGAATTTTTGTTTTTTAAATCTTACATTTTAAATAAATCATTTATTTTGTCAAAAATAGCGAGAAATCCAAAGTCCAAATATTACCTTTTAATGCAAACCTTGTGTGAAATAACATCCTAAAATTTTGTGTTGTATGTTTGCCAGAGAGTCAAAGAACATGGGACAGAAAATATGCAAATCTGCTTTTATGCAAAATATATAAATGAAGAGTGCGATGACATGAGTCTCATTTGTACTGAGGTGATTCACGTGAAATGTTTTCTCGCGGGATTATGGCCGCATGATAGAAATTCATGAAATCTGAACATGGAATGCCAGTCGAAGCTGGACCCATAAGACATTCCGTTGCGGTAATTGATTTGGGTAGCAACATTCCTCGATTCACAGAGCTGTGCTGAGAATATCTAGTTTCAGGCATTGCCTTCCGCCATGGCCGATACAATGACCTGCAAATGAACCGAGACAAGTAATATGTATGAAGTGCGTTTAGTGTTACCGGTCAAGCAAGTGTGCGTGAAATAACTGTAAAAATTAGTGTGTGGAACACATAACATACACGGCTGTGAGAACAGTGCAAAATTTGATATTGGTAGGGTAAGGCAGCAGAAGACTGAGTCGAGAGTGTTTCTACATACTAGCTATAAGGCAGTGGCAATAGTGTGTGTTGGGCTCATACTCCGGTTGCCTCTGTCCTTTAGCTTCAGATACCCCCCCCCCCTCCAAAAAAATTAGACTTTCTAGGATGATAAAGAGCCATTTCACCAGATCAAAATTTTTGAAATTACTCTTAGGAAACTTTCATACAATACCTTCAAATGATATAGCAATTAGACATGAATCCTATCCAACATCTAAAGGACATGGTCTAAAGCTCAGTTCGCGTACACATACTTTTGTACCAATAACAATTTTACAAATAGAGACGGTTGTAGAGGCAGCATGGTTGAGTATTTTTATAGTGGTTTAAACGATTTTTTTGAAACAATGCCGCATCCATTTGTAGCACTTAGGGGGGAAAAATAATAACCGACGGGATTTAAGAAGTATTCCACGTCGTTTAGCACTGCAACATATATATATTTCCCTTGCACTGAGATTTTAAAATGCCATATTTGAATGGTTGACGTAATAAAAGTTAACTGGGACATTAACTATTTATTGTTTTCATCAATTAGAAACATGTACACAAAACAATTTAGTTTTACTATTCATAATTACACTCCATATTTATATTTTGCGATTATCAATATTAATATGATTATAAATATACATTAATTTCATACGTTTTTACACTATAAGATATAACTGCCTTTGTTTTTAACTGCAGACAAAGAAAATATTTGTTGTTCCTCAACAAAGCACTGTAATTTTTTATAGTCAGTGTGTAATATAGGCATAATGTATTTATTAGTTTTAGAATAGTAATTATGTATTGAATTATGAAAAAAATTGATGAAAGGTATTAAGCGGAATGATGTATTTAACGTTTCTTCTCTTATAAAAACAAATTACTTTCTTTCAGAGTAGAGTACATTAAAATATTTTTTCTGTTTAAGCACTACGAGCTATCTAGAAAGTTTATTTTATCTTCCAAATGGGTATTGAATTAATTTCACTTTACGATCTTTCTCAAATTATTTATTCAATAGTATATAAATAAAAACACATGCGTAAAAAGAAATCAGATTTAATTCAAAGTAAATAATAAATTTTAAAGCAATAACACTCTGAACATTGAATAATTTTTCGGAAATAAATCTTTAGACATCATTATTATCAAATGCAAATTTGCCTTTTCACACACACAATATCGGTAACATCCTAATAATTTAGTGGGAAAATGTGGGCATAAAAGTACACATGTTCAAGCGCAATAAAAAAGTACTAATATTTCATGTTATTTCAACTAGTTGTTTTTAAAATAATTTGAATACATTAGGATATTATTGCTTAAGAATACAATACATATCTGTCAGTGATTTTTCCAGTAATATTTTTCGCCTTACATATGGAACAAAACTTCGTTCAAGTATGAATTTGTAATATGTGTAAGATTTTCTAAATTAAAATATTTTTATATATAACCATGAAATAATAATCCACTCGTTTCTGAACTTGTGTGTGTATGTGTGTGTGTGTGTGTATGTGTGTATGTGTGTGTGTATGTGTGCGTGTGTGTGTGGTGTGTGTATGTGTGCGTGTGCGTGGTGTATGTGTGTGTCAATCAATTCAAAACATTCATTTCTCTTAAAAAATTTGTTTTTATATGTAACATCTTTCCTCTCGGTTGCTGGATATTTGTTGGGAGAGATTTAGTGAAAAGGGACAGATTTGTGTAACAGGATGTGATGTAAGCGAGAGCTACTTGAATGGACCAATGAGAGTGCGTGGCTATGCCTTTTCACTACCCTCGCAGGGGGTTCCAACCAAAGCCATATGGCCTTGGTCCAACTCTAATAGCCATCAAATACTCTAGCGCTTGACTCTAAATCAGTTAATCACGATATTGGGGGATAAAAGGGCGGCAGAATGCTTATTTGAAAATGGACAAACAGTGATTTCGGAGGTCGTATACATTTCTTCTAATCAAACGGTTAAAAAAAAGTATGTGTGTTTATGACCACACGATAGAAGTGATAACTTCAAATTTTGTAATGTTATTTCAGGGATTAGTTAGGGGAATAAAAAATAAGGGGATATTATATTAGTATTATCATAAAATTATTTACTCATATGTCTGTTCACATAAAGTAATATTTTTTGCTAAGTATACATATTTGTTAAATAATTGTATTCTAAAAAAGAAACAATAGGTTTATGGTAGCTGAAATAGGTTATAAATACTTTAGATTCAAAATTATTTAAATATCTAAAAAACACTCCGTCAAGCGTTGTTCCGTACTTTGTCGTGCTTTCATTTGGATCATTGTTTTCCTTGTTTGAGTTGGGCTAGGAAAACTTATGCCCTGAGAGGAACAGGGCATGACAGTTATTTGATGACGTGACGAAAGGAAGAAATGCTGCACTACTCGCAGTCGTTGTCAATAATATAAAGCTTATGACATTTATTTCTTTTTACGTCATAGACTAATATTTCCACATTTATATTAATTTTTTTTATCATTATCACTTAAAATATTTTCCGATAAAAGTTAAATATTAATACTTTAGAAGGATGTCTACCGGAAAAAGGGACAAATATCACTCATGAAATGCTCATAAGAATATAAGAAACATCTAAGAAAAAACTGACTCCATGTAAAATAATTTCAATCAGTTAAAATAAAAAAATTCCTGTTTACACTAATAATTAATCTTTATAAAAGCTTGTTTTTAGAAGAAAAAAAATGTATTCAAGCAAAGAAATCCAGTATTGATGCATATTAAAATAACATTAACATAAAAGTACTACAAAAGTGCATTAATATATATATATATATATAGGCCAATTCTCTACAAACAAGAGATAACATCCAAACAATAACATTCGACAAACACATAGACAGCAGGAAAATCACACAATGAAGGACAAAAGAGTAATCGAGATTATAAATATAAAATGGATGCTGCAGTGTTATGAACATTACTGACTTAGGACAGCTATTATATAAAAAATAATTTATATAAAAGTGGGGTTGAACATGTTTTTTGGCCAGCCAACCTTCCCCCTTTTTTTTTGTAAATAACACTGAGCAAAAACCAATAGGAAATAATGGATAGGAATATCTAAATCCATTACAAGATAGAGGTAACTTACCTAAAAATTGCACACAAATGCAAAGCCCGCGCTAAATCTGAGTGTAAACATTAATTTGTTGCCAGATTATATACCTTAATACAGATTTAAATCAAAAGAATGGTTGAAATGTAGCACTTAACAAAAGAGTAAATAGAATGGAAATAAAAATTAATAAGAGTTGCATATTATAACATAACTATAATAACACAAGAGTAAATATGAATAAAATAATAGTAAGTAATTTCTAATCTAATATTAGATTAAGGAGATAACTATAACAATAAAATATTTAAGTTTATAGTAATAAACTATTCTCAATCTCAGAATTTTAATCCTATTTTAAATAGCTTTATTTATATAACTATTAATAAAATTAATTGGGTATGTCTGATTTAAGCAATATTTAGTAAATTGTTTATAGTTATTTATAATGTCTGATTTTTTTGACACAAGAAATTAATTACGTTGTATATAATTAATAACAATATTTCTGAATATAGAAACAAGTACATTACTCTCCCAATGAGGAACTTGTATAATATTGAAATTAAATTCTTCTCTTTTATCATAAATATTAGAAA
>BMAV01002758.1:46364-66072 GCA_019973955.1 Trichonephila inaurata madagascariensis
GAACTCTCCTACGGAAAAATGCTTTGTTTTCCAATTATTAACCGTTCTACGGGTTAGAGAAACAACATTATTTTAAAGTAAACGCTTTTTCACAAGTTCAAATAGTCTCTAATCTGAAAAGTAATGCATTGACCTTAAAAATTGGATAAGCTTTGTCGTTCGTTGAAATAAAATTTCCCCTCTTTTAGATAAAAATCGTGGAACTTCGAAGATAATAGCTCAATGTTAGGATGAAATCGCTACTATGGAAAATGGTTCGTAGATATTGAAAAAGAATTGGAAAAATTCCTCTCGGATCTTCTTTTCGTGCGCTGAAAACAATTTCGAATATCTCACTAAACTATCCGCGAAACACTAAAGAGCGAAGAAATATATCTAGCACATACAATAAAAAAATTATTATTTCCATTCATTGAAATTAAAGGTTTTTTCTCCACCCCATTTCAATCTTGAATTATTCTGACATATTTATTTGCTTTTATATGGAATATTTCAATTGGCGTGATATGTCTATGATGCTCATAGTTTTCTGTCAAAGGTTTTAAGACTTGGAAATCGTAATAATCGTTTTTTTTTTACAATGATACTTTTTTAAAACACTCACTGAAGATTACAGAGCAGGAAATGTATGTAGCCTTATGTCTCAACGATGTGTTTGTTACGTACGCAATCAGTTTTATTACAAAATATATCTCTTCTCGTGCGTCATCTAATGATAGATGGAATTTTATTGATGTTGCTCTCTAAAGCAACATGAGTATTATTAGCAGCAGACCTCATAATTTTCAGCCTCGGTCGAGTAACAAGGATGGCACATTACCTGGGACTTCGAACCTTGATAGATTTAATGTGCATCAGACCCTCTACACGGTGGGTGGGCAAAAAAGCCCGAACTCATGACACGCCAGTATGAGTCCATGTACATGACCATTAAGCTACTTTGGCTCTCAAAATACAGTTAAGAGAAACAATCATTCGCATTATAGGTATTTCTGTTCTTTTCTTTTTCTTTAAAGACAATTAAATTATTTTCACACTTATGTATTTGTGTCTTAAATTAAACAAGACACATCTGAGTGTGTACTCCATACTCCAAACTATAAAACTAAAAACGTGAAGACTTTGGGTCACAACAGATTCAAATTGCATCAGCCCTTCTACAAGGAAGATGATCGATGACATCAGGGTTAAATATGCAAGTCAAGAACGTGAAAGACGATTTCGTGACCACGACTAAAAGGTTGCCGTGGCCATGTCACATGCAAAGTTAGTTGTGAACTGATATAACGAGCAATATCGATTACATATCGTCAGCTTAATTATTATATTGCGTAACTCTACAAAGGAACTAAATTTGAAATAGGAGTGCTACACGCTAAGCGCTGTTGGACGTAATTCCTTAATCTCGAAAAGCAGCATTTGTTGTCGAGTTACGTGGAATAAAAGATGGCGCATTACCATCCGATAAAAATATTAAGGTAACCATATTGTAATGTTATAGCCCATCTTGGCGAACACAAACAATAACTTGGTCCGTAGCTCTCCTTTATCAAATTAGCACTCCAGAAGGAGTTACGCATTCTGATAATTAGGCCGACAATATGTCATTTTAGTCTTCCTAAAATTATTATAAATGTCAATAATTTTCTTTGAAATAACGAATTTAAAAGCCGCTCCTAAACTCTATACTTTAATTTCCCGAAAATCAAAATTAAGTAATATAAACTAAATGCTTATCTTCTCCCTGATCCTAAAACCTCTCCTGACATACGCTTCCCCTATCTGAGGACGTGCAGCAAGGATCCATATGAAGTATCTAGAAAATGCGTTCAAAGTTTAATTGTCAGACAAATTCTTAACGCTCGCTGTTTTATGAGGAATGTAGATCTCAGAGCTGCGCATAAAATGCCCACTATTAGCAAAACTATCAGGAAAAATGCTACTAACTTCTTTAATAAAATTGACAACTCTGAAAATAAATCAATCACTAGCTTCGAAAAAAATACTTCTGATCTTAATTTACACAGATCCAGATCAATCTTAATTGATCTTGATTTTCTTTAATTCATAAATATGCTCTTCTTTGTTTGTATTATTTTTCTTTTAATTTTATTCTTAAATTGTCTCCATTTACCCCTTAATGCGTGAACGAGCTTCTCACCTAAACTGAAATGCAAAGCTATAATCAGCCCTTTGCGGAAACTCCACGCGATGCCAACTCATTTTATATTGTGACATCGAAATATTTTCTCTCTGTAACTCCCACTCCTTTGCTGCAACCGGATTGGCTTAGCGTCTCCACACCCACTCCCATCACGAAAAAAAAAAAAGATTTCTCCTAAGTCATGATTTTTTCATCAATTTTTATCTTTACTTTTTTTATACATATAAATTTATTCATTTCAAAGTACAGTCGGACCTATATAACGAAGTTCCTAAATCCCGAAAAAAAGTTCGTTATATGGAAAATTCGTTATATAGAGGTTCATTTTTCAATATACATTATGAATCACACAAAACAAATTTTAAATTCATAAACACTAAATATTAATATATAAAGTAATTATTTACATCTTTTTGTAAATTAATATCTATTTATTTTATACATCTTACCAACCAAAAAAAAAAAGAAAATAAGAAAGAAGAACTGCAAGGAAACCAAGAAAAAAGAATGTCGAAGAATACACTGTATTTTCAATATTAAGAAAATAATTTTATATTAAAATGAATGAATTTTAAGGACATTTCTAATTTATATATAAAGCATTCAAGTAATATTAAACATTCATTATTTTATATAGCTGGGACACGAGACCACTCCATTGAGGGTGAAAGGGGATATCGAAGATTTTTCTAGTGAACTGGACAACGGGGGTTAAAGGTTGCACTTCTTGGATGAAACGTCCAGAGCTCAATTGCCATTGGCGAGTTAGGATCTAATAATATTAGTTCAAGATTTATGACCACCATAAAATGTGTTAAAGAGAAAATAACTTGAAATGTTCAGAAATACTTTAAAAATAGGGTGAAAAAAATTGAATCACAAAGGAAAGATTCCTTATATAGAAAATGCACTTCGCTATAGAGAGGTTATTTTACGAAGAAAATCGTGAAATGTTCAATGTTCCAGGAAAAAGTTGGCTATATAGAAAAAATCGTAATATAGGGGTTCGTTATATATAGACTGCAATTTTTTTTAATTAATTTTCATTAGTTAAATTTCAAACATTTATTAAGAAGGGCAATTTGAAAGTGTTTTAATGTCCAATTCAAAAGGATGAAAATTTGGAAGAACTAAGTGCCCCCCCCCTCAAACTACAAACGAAGGAATTAATGATGTCAATATAACAAAGTGGATTTGTGTTATTTGGAAAATGAAAAACTTATTAGAAAATTATTGTTTCTAATTTGGCTTTATTTAACAATTAAGATAAATATATGTTCGTGTTCTTAAAACTTTTCTTCAAAAATAAGATTTCTATTAAAAGAACAATTTTCAGTTTGTAAAAGAAAGAACCCCAATGAAGCCTTCATTGAAAATTGTAATTCAATACATGTAATAAAATTTCTATTCAAAGAACAATTTTCAGTTTGTTAAATAAGAAACCAATAAAATCTTTGTTGAAAAAATTGTAATTCAACACATTTATTTAAACAATCTATACGTATGAGGTTCAAAAGTAGAGGCATATGCAGTCTTCTAATATTTTTGAATATAATTATACTCGAATAAGCTCATTTTACACAGCTATATTAGCAAAAGTCTTAGTTTTAAATTCATAAGCAATACCACAGTAAATTTTAAAATATTTACGTTCCATCCCAAAAATATTTAAGATTCACGTATATTCAAAAAATAGCCTATAAAATATGATTCCTTGTACATCTCTTTTTTTTTTATTTGAGCTATCTCTCAAATTGTCACGTAAACATTTCGATCACTAAATTAAAAATATATAAGTTTGAACACGTAAAGTCACGCGACTATTTTAACATTATTTTACTATATTGCAATTCAAAATATTTTCAAATAAGGCCTTAATTTTAATGCACTTTAAGGATTAGTAGAAAATTTAATTGTTTCGAAAACTGACGAGGGAAGAAAGTAATTCTTTACAAGAACAGTTTTATTAAACCTGATCTAGTATACAGTTAAGTCAATTGTATGTTACCTTAATACGCAGATTAAATTCTTTGAGTCTTAAAAATACAATCATTTGCACTATTTTATCGTCCTCTGACTAAGTATAAATGTTTACAAATATTTTTTTATCAATAGATATGAATCATCTATATCGAAACTTTATAACACAAGGCTCTTTTGAATTAATTTAATTGTACTAAATGGATATAAGGATTTCATATAAAATAATTATAACGAAATGAGTATTTAATATATAGTATGAATACTTTTTAATATTATATCAAGCTATTAATTTTTTTTAATAAAAATATATTAGCGTTAGTGGAATTTCAAGATTATTGTGGGAATTTCTTCAAAAAAGTCTGACATTTATAATTTAGAACATTTTGTGAAATACAAAAAAATATTAAATGACCAATACATACAAATAATTGAATACATTGAATTGAAAAAGGTATTCTTATGCACTTATTTTGTTTGATTTGAATAAATGTTAATCTAGATAAAAACGGACAGGCGTCTAACGATCTCGATTTTTTTTTTTTTTTTGACACTAAGAAGTGAATAACTCCTGTGAATTGGTATTTAAATTTAATAATTCACTCACTCTCTTCTAGTGTTTAAAGTTAACCTGAAGAGAACTTTCTTAATACTGTTTATGAATGTCAAATTATATAAATCGACGATTCCATTCATTCTTTGTAGCCATCATAGACGAATGGTTATGCAAGCCAAGCAATGGACGGCGCTGTTTTTGAAGAGCCGTATCGACTGTGAAGCACATTGAATATTTGGATTTCGCAAGTTTCATGTCTGTATGGTGTGGAAGTTTGAAAACTGGGATCCCAGCTCATGTGTCTTTGTCACTTGAATATTGAGAAAGAAAGCGATTTTCGTCAACAATATCTTCATGCTGCTTCTAAGTAGAAATTAAAAATTTATCATTCGCCTGTATTTAATCGTTTGTAGCACAAAGTTTATTAATATGGATGGAGCGTGAAACTCATCTAGATATTTAAAAATGTATTGCAAAATCATCTAAATCAGCGGTTTTCCAACAGTGGGCCTTCCCCCTATGGGGGCGTGATAACCCTACATGTGGGGAGGGGCAAGTATATCGAAAAGACGAAAATAAAACATTTAAAAAAATTATTAATTTACTGAAAGGAAGCAAAACAAAATACATTGACATAATAAAAAATTTAACACGCATTTGCATTGATATAACACACATATAAATATGTCAGTACTGTGCACAATGTATTTCATAATTAATTTAACAATACTAAGTTAAAAAAAAGTTTAATAAATACCAGTAACCCCTTGGGCTTGTCATTCTTAAAATTATATGCAAAATTCAATGCTTATTTTGATAATTTGTACGGTTTATAATTAAAGTATCTTTGCAGCTTTTACGTCAAAGTACATTATTATTGATTTCAATACATTGCTATTGTATGGAGGGGGGTGAGATGAAAATAATGATTGAAAATTGGGTCGCAAGTATTGAAAGTCTGAGAAGTACTGACTTAAATGATTTACGGCCATGTTGGCTGGACTACGTACCACACTTTTTTTTATTTTATTTTAGTTTAAAAAATAACCAATTTTGAATTTATGCCATACATGAGGCTATTTAACCCTGAGTGCAATTGGTGCATGGTTTTCATTTGAAAAAAAAATGAGTTATGATATAAAAAAAAGTAATGGCCCTCACCAAAAATGCTAATTGCTTAAATTTGCTAAAATTTCCACAACAGAGCAAGTGAAACTCCGTGAACAAAAAAACATTACCGAAGCCACATACTACATTAGTAGCTCAAATGTTTTACATACTGCGGGCATTTTGAATGAAAAAAGAGTGCCCAGACAAAGTATAACAGAAGAAAATGTTGCATGAAGCAGATCAACTAGTTTTCACACTTGAATACAAAAGGAAAACTAATCGTGACAATAAAATATTCTGCATAAGATGATATGGCGGGATTAGGCACAAAAAATTTTATTTTCAAGAATAGAAAACAAAGCCATTGTAATTTTACCTCAAAGTTTTGCGCGATACCTTATCTTTACAGAAATCAAATCACTTTCCGCGTGTCTATAAAAAATTCACCGGAAAGATGCGAGATAATGGGGGACAGAAAGTCTGCATCATGCTATCAGGAAATCTACGAAATAAATGCGCTAAAATATTGCAATTTATGTTACTTTTATCAAACAACAATATTTAAAGGTGAAATTCAAAACTAATAATGAAAAAAAAAAGTAATTTATAAAATTTTTCTATATTTAGATTTAGGTGCAATGCACAGCCACAAATATAAAGTTATATATAATCCATAAATATATACAAATACCTATAAAACCTATGTATAACTAGTCAAGATAGGAAATATTAGGCACAGTAGTACAATAACTACTGTGCCTAATATTTCCTGTCTTGACTAGTTATACTTAGGTTTTATAGCTATTTGTATATATATAAATCAGTTTATTTAACTTGCATATTATATCTATACATATATATACTTCCTTCAAGATATCGCATGCTAATTATATTTTACTAAACCCACTTAACGGGGTGTAATCGCAAACTTCATCCTCCAACTTCAGACTGTTTAAATCAGGATGATGCCATCTTGCTTCACACGCGTAGTCGGACCAATCAGAAAAGCCTTCACCCGAAATTGTATGAGTCTAATTCCTTTCGGTTAACCAAAATTAGATAGAGACAAAATCTCGGAAGCGAAAAGGGAAAAACACAACATAAGGCTTTTAAGCTATCTTATGTGATTACAAGTTGTTGCCCGCGCTTATTCGTTTTGCTGTGTTTCATGACCATATGTTTATGTTAGTGTAAAATAATAGTGGACTGCTAATCGACAACGTGTTATTTCTTCAATTGGGTCACTACAATCAATCGAGGGAGGGGAAAGTTACATTAACGTTGCACTTTTACGCAGCATGAGGGCTATTGGTGGCGGACTCGTCTTAGTCTTTATTACTTAATTTTTTTTAACAAGGGCAAGCTAAGAATTTCAAAAATGCTATTCCTCAAGTGTCCGACAGGAGATTTAGATCTCTCCGGAGATCAGGCGCTCCATCAACACCTAACTCCCCACCTCCACTCTCTTTTCTAACTTCCCCAAAATACCTATGGGAGGACGTTTGATCCTCGACGGATTTGATGCACAGTGACTTCCTCTACGTTTCAGGTTTTCAGCGGCAATAGGCGTCTTAATCAGTGGCATAATGGAGAAAATTTGCCCCTCCCTTGCGAAATGTATGTTTTGGGCCCCTGAGTTGGATTCTACAATGGGTGACAGCTAGGCTTTGGGCCTCCAAGAACCCTGGACCCCACACGATATGGGGGGTTGAGGGGATGCACCTTATGCCAGTGGTTTGAACTCATGACATGCCATGACCTTGACCACTTGGCTACCAAGTACACACGACAATCCCCAGAAACACAATCTTTATTATAAAATGCCTTATTTAAGTCCAGAGAAATTTTATATATATATGTATAATATATATATTATTTACATACTCTAAAACTTTAATATAGGGGGAAGTATCTTATCCCCCCCAAGCCACACTCTATCAAGTCACTTAGTTGATTGTATATTAAAATATATTTGTAACTTTTTTTTTGGTCTACCCGGATACATTCATTCCTGTCTTAAACATTTAGAGAAATATAAAATTGCAAAGAATTCTTACTAAAGCGAATTGCAAATATTAATACTTTAATCGAAAATCTGTCCAAGTAATATTCTCTTATCTGCTCCTATTGACTTACTGAAAATAAATGTCCTAATTTGCTACAATCAAAAGGATTTTTTTCCCTCCAAGCCATATAAATTCTTTTGATGGATTACCACAGGCTGATGAATTTCTCGTCTATTTAATTCAATCAACATTCTTGTGTAATCAAAAAGATTGGTGGAGTAATTTTTCTTCACTTTCTTCCTTTTTTTTAAAAAAAAAAAAAATCTGCCTGCCATTAAGTAGCATCCCAACTTACTTTCAATAGTCTGATGTTGCAGAATAATGACATGGAGTTTTAATTACATAGATCCGAACATACCAGGGATTCAACAATGAATTTAGGGGTCCTATAAAGCAAATAATTATTAGCTAACAGAGAGCTAATTTATTGACAGAAAATGAACACTAAATTCTGAAAGATAAAGTTTTGTTCCCCTCAGATTTTTGGATCAAGAAATGAATTATAGGGAAATGTTTTAAATAAATAATTGGAGGAAATTTCTTCACAAATATATTTGTAAATATGAATATCGGAATAGATGCTTTGAATGTAAATTTGAAATGGAATGTAATAAAGTTATCTAAAAAGAAAAGCAAATTAATATAAAACAACTCGATTATTTCTTACGAAAATTAATGGAAGAAAAAAAAAGTTTAGAATAAAATATCGGCATTGTTTTCTTCTTTATTCATGAAACGCACATACGATGTTTAAAAAAATGTTACATTAATTACCACAGAAATGTTATTTTTACTATATTAGGTATGTCAATTTTGCATTCAAGGGGAAAAAAAAATGATTATTTTCATTAAAATAGAGTTAAGGCTACAGTGGACATTTAAAATGTGTTGAGTTGATGTCAATTGAGCTGAAATTTTATATACATGATTGTTTTAGATGACAATACAATAATTTAATAATTAATAAAAATTAATTGATTAAAATTAATTCTTTAAAGAATTACAAATACACACACACACTACACACAGCCACGTTGGCATCATTTTTGGCAACTTAGCGACCCTTTTGGCGACTTGTTTCAAAACTTGAAAAGGTTTTTTTCTCAAATCTTAAAGCATTCAGTTAAACTGAAATTTTATATACATGATTGTTTTGGATGACAATACGATACTTTGATGATAACTAATAAAAATTATTTACCACTTAAATGCTGAGATTCTGTCCTATGTTTATACATATTTATATTAATTGTAACTATTTAATTAAAAGTAGCTAAAATAAAAATTTTCTTTGCTGATCTTAGTAGGAATCGACTTAATTTTCTTTTTATATTACTTGTTTTGCTTAAACGTATTAGAGTATGGAACTACTTGCATCAAGATATAGAAAACCTAAAGGCCGTTCTACTAAAAGAAAAATGATATCTGAAAATAGTAAGAAGTGATGGCAGAAGTCTCCTGAAACTTATGATGGAAAAAACAGTAATAATATGATATTTCAGCGAGATCAATCATCTGCTCCTGATCTTCCCAACCTGAAGCAAGTTATATGTTTACCAACAAGGTTGTGCTTTCTGAACTATTGCAGGCAACGTCGTGCAAATATTGTACAAACTGTAATCTTGTTATAAAAACAACCCCATTTCATGGGCGTATTCTACAAAGATGGAATTTTTATACGAATAATGTCATGAAAGCTATGGAAGTGAATATAAAAGTTTCCAAGAGGGGGCCAAAAACTCACATGATATAAACAGCAAGCTGGTGAGTGCCGTCCTATGCATAGGCAGAGGGCTCGCTGCTTTGCAATTTTTTTCATCTGTGCTTAACATGACAACAATAGACTGAAAAACATTTGCCTAATGCATGCACAACTTAGCCGTAAAAAACAAAGTAAAAAAATGATCAAAATGTCACGTTAAGCAGCTAGAGAAGCTCAGATAAAAGTTGATATTTCCCTAAAATATCAGGAACACATTAATGTGAATGTGTCATATGTCGGTGCGGGGCAAAGGCAAGGACATACATCTAACCTAGGATTAGGAATACGCATAGATGTCCTTAGTGGAATTGTCCTTGACTTTGAAGTAGTGTCGAAATACTGTCAGAATTTTGTAGTTATTAGTCTTAATATGGGAGTCGATAGTGAGGAGTTTCACATATGGAAAAAAGGACATGCGGAAGAGTGTGACAAAAATTTCGATGAAAGTTCTGGAGTCATGGAGATACATGCTGCAATAATTAGATAGGGATGGTCAATCAGTGATTGCTAAATGAGATTTTCCATACTGAGTGATGGCGATCCAAAATATTTTTTATTTTTGTCAGAAAATAAAAAATATGGTCCAGAATATAGTAAATATATTCCGGTGGGAAAATCGAAAAGTAAGAGTGCTTGAATCATAATGCGAAGAGACTAGGCACATCATTACACAACGAAGTAAAAGAGTACGAAGTGAAAAGGTTGACTCTTGTTGGACGTAAGCAGGAAAGCCTTAAAAATAGAAATACCACAAAGTTGCAAAATTACTACAGAAAGGCAGAAAAAGATGATGTTCCAGGCACCCGAAAAAATGAAAACTACTGTATGTGCTAGCCTGATGCTTGTCTGACTTGTCAACTGACGAAAAGCCTACGTACAAGTGTTCTGAAGAGGAATCATCGTGGTGTTTTTATAAATGAACAATGGTCAAAAGTGAAAATCCAGGGTCACATAGTTCCATGAGAACTTACGTGGGTCGTAACAAGTAGTTGAAAAAATTATATATTTTTATTGGACTCCATTCTTTAAGGCATCTGACTACGTTGAAAACGTCATTTTTGGTCAAAAATCACATTTTCTTTTTATTTTATCATTTGAAAATTCAAACAATTATCTTTCTAAATCTGTTTTTGTTTTGTCTGTGCGATAATTAGAAAAAAAGTTACAGGTGTTTAAAATATTATTACCGCTATCAAAAGAAACCGGAAGCAGTGAAATCGAAACCGGAAGTTGATTTCTAAACGTTCTTTTAACCGCTAGTTTTTCAGTTTTATTACATTATAAATTTAAAAACAATATCTAAGAATTTTTAAAGCTATTTCATTCATTGGCAACATCTATTTCTTATGACCTCACTTGTTTTTATTTTGGTTTAGGCCTTAGAAATTTATTCTGGAATTTCTACTTAAAAACTTAACTTTTTCGCTTTAATTGAAATTTTTTTTTATTGTTCTGTGATATTCCGCTTTTGTTTTACCTGATTATAATGGGTAACCAACGAGTTAAGTCAGTTTCCCGAAGAAGAAAATTTGCTGGTAACAGATTTACTAACCCAAAGCAAAGTGAAAATGTTCAGACTTGTAGCGAACTGAAACTGAATTACTTGAAAGACTCTTATCAGAACAACGAATGTTTAAATGGAACATTAAAAGGTAACAGAATATTTGACTTAAATATTTTGGCAAATGTATTTGCCAGTTTGTGCTGGCCAGAATGTTTCGAAAATAATATGTATATGTATGAAGATTCTGTGTTTAAATTGGCTTCCAATGTAGCAGTAAAATGCTCCAAATGTTATTTCATACTCCCTTTTTGATCTACTGAGAAGTTAAACAAGCAAAGTGCCATAAATTTGCAATTTGTTTGTGGAATGCGAGTAATTGGAAGAGGATATTCGTCTGCTAAAAAGCTCTGTGCTACGTTGAATATGCCTTGTGTGACAAAAGGGACATACAGACTATGTGAGAAAAAGCTCTTGGCTGCAGCTACATCAACAGCTAAAGATGCCATGAATGACGCTGCTTTAGAAGTGAGAAACTTCAAAAAATGTTCCAACACGGCAGTTGCAGAATGTGGAGTATTTGTTGATGGTACTTGGCAAAGGCGTGGTCATTCATCCCTGAATGGTTGTGCCGCAGCATTATCCATTGACACTGGGAAGCTTTTAGATTTGGAGATTATGTCAAAATTTTGAAGAATTTGCAATACATTGAAGAACTCTAAGAGTCCAGTTCTACATACATGTTCTTGCAATCATCTTAGATCTGCTTCAAGCGTGGAATATGGAAGCATGGAATGGGTACAGAATCTTCGAGCGTTCTTGTACCACGAGAAATCTGAAATACGTTTATTTTTATGGTGATGGTGACTCCCAAGGATACCTTGCAGTGAATGATATGTACGGTATCAACAGTGTCACCAAATATGAGTGTATAGGACACATCCAAAAAAGAGTAGGTAGCCGGCTAAGAAAGCTTAAAAAACCCAGAAAAGCCTCGGTGGGAAAGGAAAACTCACTGATTGTATGATCGATAAAATCCAAAACTACTATGGCATTGCCATTAGAAGTAATACTCATAACATCGAGGCAATGCAAAGTGCTATCATAGCGGCATTTTTTCACTGTTTCTCAAGCTGTGAAAAACCCATGCATGGACAGTGTCCAATCGGGGCTGATAGTTGGTGTGCATACCAGCGCTCAAAAGCAACCGGCAAACGATTTTTAGAAAAAAGTGCAGTTCTTTCTGCAAAAAATTTAAATGTAGTTAAATCCGAGTACATGAAATTGTGTGATAAACAATTGTTACATAAGTGTCTCCACGGTAAAACCCAAAATGCAAATGAGTCGTTCAATGGCTGTTTGTGGCAAATTGTTCCAAAGGAAACTTTTATTTAGCTGAAACATTCTTTTTGGGTGCTTATATTTCTGTTATTATTTTTAATAAGGGTTTCAATGGTTTTTTGGAGGTATTGAAAGCCCTTGGAATAAATGCAGGTTACTATACCTTGCGTAACTATAAATCTTTCGACATCATTCGAGTCAATAACTGAAAACGACAATCTTTACCTCGTACGAAATCAGCCAGAAAAAAAAATAGGGCCCAAAGAAAGAAAAAATTTAATAAAATATCAAAGTCTGAAGGTGTGTTATATAAATCAGAAGAGTTTTAAGTATTTACTAGTAATAGTTTATTTTAAAATTGCATTTCTAAAGTTTAAATTCATTTTTCTCAAAACTATGTTTTTGTAAATTTCTTGGTATTTCAAATGTGATATCTAAATAACCAGTAAAGATACTTGCATGAAATTTACACAAATGTTATTAATAGTATTACCTAGAAGCTGGACTAAAAGCTAAGAAATTGAACAATTTGTAGTGATTTTATGGTTGATTTCCTTATAAAAGTATCGAAAATATAAATGAAATTTATAGTTCGTAGCTTCGATTAGCTCTAACTTTTGATTCAAAAGAAATAATTTAAAACTTTTAGTCCAGCCTCTAGGCATATGTTTAAAAAATGTGCTGCAGCAATTTTTTTTTGTAATATAAATTATTTTTAAAAAAAGAGCATTTGAAAAAAATTCAAAATTTAACTAAAATTTCTTTAAAAGTTAAAATTTTTGTAAATTGTTATGTATGTATATTATTTATAACTGTATTTTTTATTATAGTGCATAAAAATGAAATTAAAAATGCAAACATTTTAGGGATTTTTGGAAAATTAAAAAAATAAGTCTCCGAACGTAGTCGGGTACTTAAAAGCAGCGTAGCAGGCGAGACCCAAAATTCAAATATAAGTCTGCATACCTACATTTGGCGAAAATGCCCGAAAGATGTATTTGAATCCAAAAAAAGTAACGGATGTCATCGAAATACACAATTTGGGCTACGTCAGTGCTTCTCAAACTTTCACTACTGGCTACCCAATTTTCAATCATAATTTTCATCCCCCCCCCCAAATAACAATGTATTGAATGCAATACTAATGCACTTTGAGTAGTAAATTTTGTATACGTTACTCTTTTCAGTAATATATATTTTAAGCAAATTACTTTTAAGTAATAGTTATAATGTTATGTTTTTTTTTTCTTTCTCTAATTTTTAAATTGGAACAGATTGCAAAATGATATTTAATTAAAAATTTATTCCCACCATCATCCATTTCTAAAAGTACAAATGTCATTAGAACAGGTAATATAAAAAATAAATTTTTAAATCAATTCCTACTTAGGCCAACAAAGAAAAATTTATTTTAGAGAGTTACTTTTTATTAAATATTTACAATTAATACAAATATTTAATACATATGACAGAATCACAATGTTAAGCGACAAAATAGAAAGCAATTTTCCTTGCAATTTCAGTGGATGAAAAAGCTTTACTTACTTCTTACAAAGTATCATAAAATAGTCAGATGTAAAAAGTCTCACACTACTGCCTAAGAGCTTATTTTGCCTGCCGCAATTGAGATTGTGGAAACTATGTTTGGAGACAATTTTGCCAAAGAGTTGCAGTTAATACCCCTATTAAATGATACTGTTTCCCGTCGAATTGATGATATCGCTGAAGATGTAGAGAAACAGCTTTTCTTTAAGTTGTGTGATAAATTCTTTTAAGATAAATTGTAGCAATAAAGATGCTCATTTTATTTGGTATGTTCGATTTTGGGATGGTATGTCAGCAGTAGAAGAACTACATTTTTGCAAACCAATAAAACTTAAAGCAACATCAATAGCATTATTTGATATTTTAAATAATTTTATAAACAGGACAAATATAGAGTTTAAAAATTGTGTCGGAATATGCACCGATGGTGCTCGTACCATGTCAGGAAGATTTAAAAGTATACAAGCACTTGTGAAACAAAAATCTCCACTGTGCATCTGGTCACATTGCACGATCCACAGAGAAGCTCTGGCTTCCAAAGAAAGGAGTCCTGGTCTGAATATTGTGCTAAAAACAGTTGTGACTGCAGTAAATTACATAAAAAGGAGAGCCCTAAAATCAAGAATCTTTTCTGGACTTTGCAAAGACATGGGCGCAGTGCATTCATCGTTGCTACTTTAAGGCAAAGGAAGATGGTTATCACGCGGGAAATTTTTGCAACGTGTTTATGAATTAAGAAATGAAATCATCATTTTTCTAGAAGAGGAAATCTATCGGAAGCTGAGAAATTTCGAGATGGTTTATTTCTGATGAAGTTGAGCTACTTAGTTAATATATTTGAGAAATTAAATACATTGAATCTTCAATTTCACGGGTCAAAGGTACACATGTTTGACACGGGTGATAAAATTAATGCTTTTTGTACAAAATTAGAATTATGGAGCCGAAATTTAAAGCAAAGAACCTAGAAATGTTTTAAAATGCGGATAAATGTGTAAACACTTACAAAACTGAAGAAAAACATGTGGAAGTTGTTTATAAAACTATTGAATATCATTTAGCTATATAGGCAAAAAAATTTTAAAAATATTTCTTTCCTGAGGACAACTTGATAGCAAGTTACGAATGGATTAGAGATCCATTTCAAAATACCCCAGAAGGGCTCTCGACAACCGAAGAAGAAATTTTCATAGATTTCACATCCAGTGGTGAAATTAAAAGACAATTTTGTAATAATTTTGTAATTAATTTTCGGCAGAAGTAGATGATGAATTTTCTACACTGAAAACAAAAGCATTTCGTATACTATTACCATTTTCAACACCGTGCCTTTATGAAAGCGGACTTTCTGTGGTGGCTGCTTTAAAGACAAAATATAGATCTCAGCTAAATATAGAAAAATAACTCCGAGTGTCCATTTCTAATACTAAGCCTTCATTTGAAAACCTTTCCTCTGCAAGACAAGCCCATTGAAGTCACGAATAATAATTAAACTTGTTCTTAAATTAGTATTAATAAATTAGTTATAAAATACATTGTGCAGTACTAATACATGTATAAGTACACTGGCTGAAGTACCCGTTTTGCGATTATTTTTTTTTTAAAAAATAATATATTATTCTTGATATAATAGCTTAATTGTAAGGAGATTAAACCAAGTGCACAACAATGTATACAAAAAAATAAAATGATTTTTTAAAAAATTAATGCTATTATTATAACTAGTTTAAAACGAACTGTAATTTTAAGCTTCACAGAAATAGCATTTAGAATTAATATTAAATAAGGAAAACGAATGTAAAATTCCAATGAAGAATAATTGTGTTACCTTTAATATTTAAAGCGAGAAACTTTCAAAATGTTTTAACCCGGGAGCAGGCGCCCACTCCACACTAACGTTGATGGTCAAATGTGCATGACCTTAATAAAGAACATAAATCACAGACAATTTTCACTAACAATACAAGAACGTTATTTGCCAGCAAAACTGACACATATTTTGCTCACTTTATTGTAATTTTGCTGTTCTTTGATGATATACAAACAGCATGTTGAACCCTTTCTCGCTTGTGTCTTTTTGACAAGGCGAAGTTTACATTTATGGCTTCATAGTTTTCTTGATAGAGTTCTTTAGGCAGCATTTGAAAATTTCAATTCAACTCAAACGTTTCATGTCTATAGCTTTTCTCATATTTACTTTCGTTATCACGATTAATATGCATTATTTCATCAGGTTCTTCAATTGCTTGATCAGTTTCAACTTCCTTCAATAGAGATCGCAGATGCGCATTTTTTTATATTCTACTCATTTAAATTTATAAACCATAATAAGTCGTACCACACAGCAATCAAAACCACAAAGTTAATCGTAGGGGAAAGTATAGTGTATTCATAGAAAATATTTTTGAACAAAAGTGGTCGTGCAGGAATTTGATCAAAACAAGTTCCTTGATTGTAAAAAAAAGGTTGACACTCTCAAAAAAGTGGCATACATGTGACAAATTCATTTTAGTTCCCATTAAGACTGTCTTATAGGAGGATACTGACGAGGTAACTCTTAATGAATAAACAGTTTTACCAGAATTAACGACTTCGTGAGCCTGGAGTAATTCAGCGCCTCGTGCGACCGCTCCAATGTAAAAAGTGTATTCGATACAAAAACATCGATGTCAGTTCTAAAAAAATAATTATGTAAAACGTTTTTCATTATGCATTATATGTTTCAGAATACTCATATAAATACATCCTGGCCAAATAATCCTTCAAAGTGCTCAATGTGTGTGTGTGTGGGCTTATTCATATATCATAAAACTCATCCACATGGGTAAAAAATGCAACAGAAAAATATTATTTACAACTTTCCTAAAAGAAAAAGAGACGGAATTAAACATACCAGTGAGTTTGAAGGTCAAAGAGTTAATAATTAAAAGTAGTATTTTAGGGGCTAAAAGAATCGTAATAAAAAAACCTCTCATCGTGGGATTACAGCAAAACAAACAAAATGTTTTTTTTTATTTGGATTTAGGACCAAAGATGGCTAATGAGCGTTTAAAGGGGAATCTTTTGAAAGTGGAAAACCAGATGATATATATAAATTATATCAGTGTAAATGTGTATTTTTTATTTTGTCAGAAAGCATTTTGTTTTACTTCATTCCAAAAAATTATTTTTTAAAACCTTTTATTTTCAATATACTCGCGCCCCACAGTTTGAGAAACACCGTGCTACGTGAAATCTCTTGAATCGAAAGAGATTGACAGTTGGCCTAAATGACAGTTTTTCTAGGACTATTGCTGAAAGAAAAGATAAGCGACGCATTTCTCAAAACTTTTCTACTATGAAAAGGAAAACAATTACTTACAGTATAGATGTAGCCTAGAGTGCCAGACCTCATTTGAATTTTTTTTTATCAGACTTTGCAAACAGTTGTGTTCTTTTGTGTAATTTAACTAGTTACTGTTTTGAATTTTTGTAATGTAATCGTATTGAAATACTATTTTTCTCATTAAGAATAATAAAATATGTAATGTATTAGTTGGTTAATGAAAATGTTCCATGCGTAGAAATTTTTGTCCCATAACAAAACTTTCCAAAAGTATTCTTCTAATGAGCATTTATATAGATTCTCGGATACATTGCAGTAATAGTGATACGGTGAAAAGAGAAATTAATTTTTTTTTATGTATAAAGCCATTACAGTTCCTGAAATCTTCATTAAAAAAATATGCGTTTCACCATATTTTGTAAATTATCATATAAAACATTACATTGTATGCATTAATTTGTAAAAAAATGCCTAAATAAGTAAAAACAGGTAGAAATTTGAAATTTAAAAAAAAATTGAAATGCAGGGAACGTTTTGAAATTTTTAAATTCTCGTTAAAAGATTTTTTAAATTAAATTTCTTAAAAACTACTCATTTTTTTTTTCTCAAATTTTTTACATGGTTTTAGTTATATCAAAAATACAAGTAGACAAAATATGGAACATGTATGTAAAAAAAAATTCACTATCCACTGCAGCCATAAGGAATACTTTTGTTTTCTTCATAAAGCATTCTTTTTCAGTAACTCTTTTCCAATTTAAATATATCGTAAGCAATGATGGTAATGACGATGAGATCATGTTTGAACTTTATAATTTTAAAAAGTATTTCTTATATGAGTTCGAAAACATCAATTATTTTATTTTTTATTAAACTATAATAAAGACTCTTGTGTATCCTTTATTTCTTTTAAATATTTAAAAAAAATAAGGAGTCATTTTTCACAAATTTATTTAACATCTTTAAATTCTGATAAGAATTATTTTAAAATTTATACCATGAATCGTAATGTATGTTTGCCTCATGTTCAATAAAACTAATTTTAAAAAAAGAGGGATTACACACAAGTGAATCTTTTTGCAAATTCAAAATTGATTAACCTTCATCTGACTTTCTGAAAGAAACAGAAACACACCTTATTGAATAAATTATTTTTTTAAAGATATACAAATGGGGAATTTCAATACAGTGCGCTGACGCGCAGCCACAAGCGAGCTAACAAGGGGAGAGAAAGGAAATTGGCCGTGGAGGAACCAGCTTGCTGCTACAGGAAGAGAAATTTTAGTGACGCATTGCCCACTCATTACCTGCACCTTTGATTTAAAATTGTGCTAGGAACTTAAGAACTGTATCAGAAAATCAGAAGTGTGTAAGTCTTTGTCATATATGATTGTTACTCCAGTGAAAAACTCCAGTGAAACTAATTAAACGTTAGTTTTGTTTAGCAAAATACATTGTTTGTTCCCTATCCCCTAGACCAGTAATCTTCAAACTGTGTTCCACGGAACCTTGGGGTTCCATAAGGTATTCTCAAGGGTTCCATGAGTCACAATAAAAAAAATCGAGAAGAAATAAATGTGTATGCAAAATGGATTCCCATTCCCTGTGAAGTTTGTATAATTACGTATCTAAAGCTCTCCCCCCCCCCATTCATTAAAACTGAAAATTTCATTTATATAATAACTTTATTTTGCAACACCTCAAACTTTTATTATAATATAATAAAATAACAGTAAAACATCTTATTTTTTAAAATATACTTCCTACAGGATTGTGAATATTCTATTGTTTACTATCTAGGATTCCATGAGATGATTTTATACTAATACGTTAATACGAGGGTAACTATGAAATTTTTGAAATACGCGTGGAAGAGACGTTACAAGAAAACAACTAACGATTTAATTTGAAAATACAAATTATTTTAACACAGCAGACGACTTTTTACTGACTTACTTCAAGTTGTTTAGCGTTGAAGGAATTTTAGATAGAAGAGAAAATGGAGTTGACGTGAGAACATTATCACGCAATGATTTTCTATGACTTTACAAAAGGATTGAATCAAGAGGAATGATTTCAACGGCAGCAATTAGCATTTGGTGGTGTATTTCCATATTGTGCTACTTCATTCAGATGGTTTAAAGAATTTTGAAGAGGTCGCAATTCTCTTCAGGATGAAGAACACATAGGAAAGCCTTGATCGGCAGTAGTTCTGGATAATGTGTCTGTGATACGAAAAATGTTAATGGATGATAATCGCTGTTCCTACCAAATGATACCGAAGTAACTTAACATTCGATCCGCAGCCAAACACAAAATTATTCATGGAGAATTACGTATGAAAAAAGTAGTCCGCCG
>BMAV01002758.1:81439-97617 GCA_019973955.1 Trichonephila inaurata madagascariensis
CATGTCGACAAGTGTAGCGGTTTACTGTGGCCAGACGCCTTCACAAAGGGGCCTGTTCACCCGCCGTCCTGAATGCTGCCTCCCGTTGAAAGATGGCCACAGAAGCCACCGTTTACAGTGGGACAAAGAGCACAAAAACTGGACAACTGATCAATGGAGTCGTGTTCTCTTTACGGATGAGAGTCGGTTCAGTACCAGAAGCGATTCTCAACGCGTTTTGATTTGGAGAGAGATCGGGACCCGGTTTTATCCAAGTAACATCAAGGAAAGACATCGTTACGGTGGTCCTGGAGTTCTTGTCTGGTTTGGCATTATGCTGAACGGCGGAACTGAGCTTCCCATTTTCGACAGAGGGTCTGTAACCGGGGATCGCTATTGTGAGGAGGTACTTTTTCCCCATCTGCATCTTTTCTGAGGTGCCATTGGCCCAGACTTCATCTTTATGGATGACAATGCACTGTCACATCGCACTCTTGCTGTTGAGGAGCTGCTGGAAAGTGAAGATATCACTCGAATGGATTGGCCAGCGTGCTCTCCAGATTTAAATCCCATCGAACATGTGTGGGATGCTTTGGGGAGGCATATTGCCACACTCTCACATCGTCCGGAGTACAACCAACAACTCAAACAGATGTTGATTGAGGAATGGGCACTCCTACCTCAAGAAATGTTTCACCAGCTGGTTCTGAGTATGCGGAGACGGTGCAAAGCAACCATTGTAGTAAGAGGAGGGCATATACCATATTAAGGAACATCTGCTTGTTGTTCTTCCTGTTGGATAGACAATCATGAGTCACGATGTGACGTCTCTCGCGTCCTTCTGCTAACATAACTCCTATGTTCTTTGACGGCCACGATTAATGGCAAAACCTTTCCAACCCAATACCAAGAAGACAAACGAATATAATATGTAAATGAGATATACTTTAAAAGGATAGAAGCTTTGATGAGAAGCGCGGCAAGTTTAGAGATAACTTAGTGTGGAATCATTCTGATCAAGAGTNTATATATATATATATATATATATATATATATATATATATATTAGAGTTCGATTTCCGCGTGACTCTGAATTACCCTTAATTTATGGACATGAATTTATTTGCTGCCAATAAATGGCCCTATCTAACTGCAAAACCTCAAACTGACGCACATGATTTTCTTTACCACCTTAGCTAACGGCTTTGCCATCTAAAAATTCAAAACGTATCCATACGTAAATATATAAACGTATATATACACAGTTTCTCACTGACGTATATATACGTCAGTACCATTCAAAGTTGTTAACGATTTTTGTTATTATTATCTTTTCTTTTCCTTATTTGATTGAATTTTTTAACTGTTGAGTCTAAACAGAGATGAGCTTCCTACTTAGAACAGGTACAAGGGATTTTGATTTTATTTTATCTTAATTCACGTCGAATTCTGAAGCAACATGAAGAGAATTGTCAAAGGATTTCTTTTAAAAGCATAATACGAAAGGTACAAGTGTATGTGAAATTCGTGTTGCGCACGAAAGTTTTAAGGCATGGACCACATAAAGCCAGATACAGGACCTTTGGGGAGGAAGGAAGCCCGTCTTGATCTCGATTCGGCCTCAATAAGGTCATGATCCAAATAATTTTAGTCATTCATTGTTACTCCTATCCCTATTATCCATAAAACTGGAAATTTCGAATTATTTAGTGAACACAGGTCATGGATGTTGCTCATTTGGGTGAGTGCTTTGGAATGAAGAACTTAGACTGTATTGTAAAAAAAAAATTGCTGCAGAGCTCGTATCCGATTGACCTTATGGTCAATGACCAGGCTTTTTCTAATAAAAAATAAAAGGTATAAGCAAAGATTGCCCAAAATGCTAAAAAGAAGAGAAAATGCTTGCAAAGAGCTCATCATCTGTAATGGCTTAGTGGGGCGACAAATATGATAGCGTCTCAGAGATTCAGTTTTTAGAAAAGAGTGAAACCCACGGTAAAGGTTATCCAAATACTATTTTTGAACCCATAGTGTAAACCCTAAACGTGAATCTGTTGAATGGAAACGATTAGATATTTTAACAGGGCTGTTCCTGCTGAAAAGGAGAATCCAATTGCCGACCTTAATATTTCACAAAGATTGACCTTCAAGCTCTCCAGATTTAAATCCACTCGACTATAAATTTAGGTCAGTATTGAAGGCAAGAGTGTCCGAAAACGTCATTCCAATTAGGACAATTTTAAATGTTCTTTAAAGAAAGCACCCACAAGGAAGTAGTGTATGCCTCGATAGATGAGCGGCCAAAGAGATTTAATGCCATTTTGAGTTCAAAAGTTTATCATTTTGAGTAAATAATGCAATGCGTTTATTTAAAGGTAAAATAAATAAAATTAAAGGCTAAATTTTCTGACCTTAAATTATTAACTTCGATTGTATAGTATACTCGACATGGAGAAGCTGCAGGATTTTGTTTCATGACGACTATACTCGTCACGCGTAAAAAGTACTCACCACTGCCTATTTAAATCGTAATTTTCTAGAAAAACTGAAATTTTAAAATGTTTAGAATATTGAGGGGCCACACGGGCTGGAGTAAAACAAATAAATAAAAACTAAGAAAATTTTAAGATGAACTCATGCGTCCCTGTATGGACCGGCTGAAAAGGCGTATAAGTTCGCATAACGAATTTGTTAATGGGTGATGATGTTTTTTAGATGTTAGCCTAAAAGGGCCAAAGGCAAAAGTCGGATAGTTGATTTATAATAGGGCTCATTCATGTATGGTTAGCCATGGGACAAATGCGTGACACCGTCCAGGCGTTGAATCCATTGATAGCTGCTGTCCCGAAATCGCCAAACTTTCGAGTGGTGTAAATGCCAATTGCTTGTTGTTAAAACTTAGTGCTTAAAAAATAAATCAGAGTAATGGCCCAATTCCGTGCTGTATGAAGAACAGATATTTTATTGGAGAGGGAAAGGTAAGTAGACTTTCTGACGAGAGTACTGTGATCAATCCTACAGCACTTATTACAGAATTTTTTAAGTGTTATCAGTTAAGACAGAAAATATTTTGTTATAAAGAAGGAAGTAAATTATATAATATATGTTTAGGTCTCTCAGTTCAGAATTTCTGACAGTCACTAAAACTCATAAATATCCATAAAAACTCCAATGTGTATATAATCAGGGACGTCTTAAGAAGTTTTGAGGCCCTGGGCTTCTACACAAAGATAGGCCCTGAAACCTTAAGCAGAAGTAGGCCCTGGACCCTTACGCAAAAGAAGGCCCCGGGACCCTACACAAATGTAGGCTCTACCTATGATCAGGGACGTCTTAAGGCATGGGTCAACTGGGCCCAGGACCAGAGCCTTGCCCTCGGAGGGGACCTCATTTTGTTTTCGACTCTGTCTTAATAAGATCATGCTCCACAAATAATTTTAATGGTCAAATATTATTTACGTACATATTCTCCGAAAAACATGAAATTTCTGTTTCAACTGGCATAAGTGGTAAAACTGCATTATTATGGGATGACCATTGTCCATGTCTAGGACTAGGCCTAATACTATAAAAAATCATTCAACTCATTAAGTCAAAAGGCGGTTGAGCCGGTTTATGTCTAGGTTTATAAGATTTTGTGAGTCGTGCACATTTATTTGCTTCAAATTTCTGTTTGAACGAGTATTTGGCAATGCATTCTACTTATGTACTGTTTGCTTTTAGAAATCTCAGGTGGGGTCTACTTTTGCATAGCGGCGCAGGGCCTAAAAAATCTTAGAATTTTTCCAGACCCTGGGCCTCAGAGAGTCTTAAGACATCCCTGTCTATGACCCATAAAAGTAGACTGTACATAGTATACCTTGACAAATAATCTCCTACAAGCAATATCCCGAAACAAAAAAAAACCTTTCCATCACACAAATCGGCTTGATGGACAACCGCCTTTTGACTGAATGATTAGGGAGGGTGTATGGTGGCGGCCTATACAGGAACAATGGCCACCCCATGTAGCATCACATATCTTCCGAAATTCTCAGTTTTTCGGAGAATATAACTAGAAATAAAAGTTGACAGTTGAAATGATTTGAATCGCGATCTTGTGACGAGACTTTATCGGTACTTCTATTAATAATCCTCTTGGGATATCTTTGGGGCCAGAATGGCCATTCTTTCCAACCAACCCAAGAAGAGAACGCGGTTATGCAGATTAGGAATTGTATACATTGGAACGTTAGTAATCGCGTAAAGCTCTAGGTGAAGTTCTAGGAGAATAGTCTAAGAGATTTAAGAGTTCTATGAGTCGGTCTAATTGTGTCAGTGAAGTTGATTTCTAAGTGGGTTCGAGATCAGAAGATTATCCCTTAGACGGATCAAGTTGGATCAAAGAATATATTGACGATATAAGGGTTGCAGCTGTTCGCCGTGGAATAGTGGTAAGATAATTTAGATTAAGCCTTAAGACTAGAGCGGATTCTAGTAAGTTAGGAAATCATCTATAAATATAGATTCTGTGATTTATTGCGCTATTTGTTAGAATTACAGTTTGTGTCTCATCACTCCTGATCATAAGCCTCCTAGGCTAGTGTTGTTTTGTTGAATATAAATTGAAATCATAATAAACTAATTTTAACTATGGAAGGTATTAGTGGTCAATCTTTCATTCCCTCATGCATAGGTCGCGTGGATGATGAAGAGATGATACCCCCAACCCCCGGGGTATCACAATCTCATTATGGCTGAGTTGAAAACGAGATGAGGTGCTGGGCCTGGGCCCAGTTGGCCCATGCCTTAAGACGTCGCTGTATATAATATATTTTTCTGTTAACCAAATAAATAAGTATTAGTAAGAAAATTGGCAGTTTTGTTAAACAAACCCAACATTTTATCAACCATTTTAACAGCAACACTTACTCTGATTAACGAGTACGCTCGTCATGGCTAACTTTCCATGACACACATAGTTGTGTGCTCTCAAACGGGATGCCACAGTTACCTGGTTAAGTGGATTTAGTTTTAAATTTGATTATAAAGTTTTTAATATTATTTACATCAGAGAAGTATTGAAACTTATGACTCTTCTAGATAATACAGTAAACACAGAAAATGATAATTTAATGGTAATTTTTAAACGTTCTTGGTAGAAATATGAAACCGCAGGATTACGTATAACTTGTTAAAACTATGTATTTCGCATTTAAATTAAATAATAAGATAAATAAAATTACAAAAGTATCCTATTTTATGAAACTACATTCAATACATTCTGATCTGAAGCAATTAAATTAAATTCAACCCCCCTGAAACGAAAACTTAACGCGAAAAAGAGTCGGATTACTCACTTAAACTTATTTCATAATAAGGTTATTGTCAGCAAGCGTCGAAATGGAATAAATATTTACTTACAAAGCACTTCGCTTTTAGATTACGGAGAATTGCTAAATCAAATAAACATTTAAACCAAATAGATGAAATAATTATTTTGTAAAGAGTGAACAATATACTAATGTGGCATGAAAAATTAAGTGATTCGGAACTAATTTACGGAACTGAGAAAATTTAACCATGTTTACTTATTAAATTAATGCGTCTTGGTATGTCTTTTGATTCATAATTTATAAATCGAAGTATTTTCTCTAAGTCTTCTTTAAAATGATTTATTGTTTTCCTAAGTATACTTTGATAAAGTTAATATGAAACATATAGGGATAAAACCTAGTTATTCCATTTAAAAAAATCGAACTTAATGATTTGCATATCATTTTTTCAAATGCAAGAAGATTTGAGTCAACAATTATTACTGATTATCATTTTCAAAGATTTATTTTCCTCGATTTAAAGTTTAATCTTACATATTGATGTGTAGCAATTCTGAGTAAACAATCTTTTCGTGAGGTTTCACTTGTCACTTTTCGTATTATTATTTTCAATTACATTATTTTATTCTGATTTGTTTATTAAACATTTGAGGTTGTTTACTTCTATTCGACTCCACTTTCAAAATGCTGCAAAAAATGAACTACTGATCAGAATGATTTCAAATTTGAACTAAATATACTTGAAAAAGGGAAAAATGGCATGGTTTTAAAAAAAAATTCATTGGCGTCTTCATTTTTGCTGTTTATGCGGTTTTTAACCTAAGAAGAATTAAAAACCTATTTTTCACATTCAATGTCTATGAGCTTGCCGTGATGGACGGGCTTTTCCCTAACAGTGCAACAATATTGAATAACTTGAAAGTCATTTTTCCATCAAAATACCTAAGCAATCATGCTCAGTTGGGTTTATGTTCAACTTATGCTAAATCCTTTGTAATTAATCAATATACCACTTGTAATCTTCGTTATAGCGTTTACAGTGTCATCTATTGATACACTTCGGAACTTTTTCTTGTGCCAGAACGTTCCCTCCACCCCACACCCATCTTTTAAAGTACAGTAAGACCTCGCTTAACGCAGGGTATACGTTCCATCAAAGTAGAGCGTAAAATGAAACAGCTTTAAACGAGGTTATCTCATCATGTAATAATGGGATTAGAGGAAGATGGGTAGGAAATTGGTCAGGTATTTTACCATTAAATTTATTAATTATGTTTTTATAACAATAAAACAAAAATTGATTTATTATAAATATAGAAACATAATAAACGAATATGCATATAAAAATAAATAAAATTCTAAGTCGCTATGTTTACATTTCAGATCATTCAGTCTCTTCTGCATCATCAATTTTCTACCATTTTATCAAGAAGGTAGATTGGCTAAATGGCATTTTGCGTCCAATTTCGTCGTCAATCCATATAGAAAGTCGTTTTTCCATTTCCTCTATTGTATTATTTCTAGAACGAGTAATTCTAGTTGCAGAGCTTGTCGTAGTTGCAGTTACCGATGACATTATAAAAACGATTATTATAAAAACTAAAAATGTTAATTGTTACCACTATAGCAATCGTTATATTATATAAATTTATACTTACAATAACGTCAACAAATGTTTGAAACGATAAAAATACTTTCTTATAATACCACCGAAAAGAAGAAACACAGATAAATTGCTTCGAATATAGGGAAGCCTAACGCTGCTTGCTTTTTCGGGGAATCCCGCAATTCAAATAAAAGAGCGTTAAACCGAAACAGCGCTAAACGAAACAGAGTTAAGCGGGGTCTTACTGTATATTCTGTTAAAATTTGAAGTCACATTTTGACCCATGGTTGTTTTTAAAAGCATTTTGTAAGTAGAACTTTAATAATAACCACCTAGTATTTTTGACTATTTACCATTATAAATATTTTCAAACGTTATTGTTTAGTATTTATGGTTAATATTTAGTTTTGTTATTGTTCCTTCTCTAAGTAATGTTTATCTATGCATTATTTACTAGTTATAATTCTATTTGTATCGATACTGATCTCGATTATCCAGTCATTTTGTTGTCAAATTGTGGCAAAGTGTTTTAAAATAATTAATAACATTCTTATGATCAACACGAAGTCCTTTCGATAAATAAAATGGGTTGTTGAAACAATTTTTTAAATAAAAGCGTATTATTTAGGATTGCTGATCAAAATTGTCAAAATTAGAAAGGCTACAGATCTAAGACCGCGTCATATTTCACATATGATAAACTTATCATTTTAAATTATTTTTACAACTTTTACTCGTTATTTACTATTTATAAACTATTACATTATTATTCTTATTATTATCATTATTTTTTATTAAATATTGCCGTTAATTATTTCTTTAATTTGTATTATTTTTAATTAATTTCCCCACTAATTTCGAAAAGAATCTATAGGATCCTCCACTCGCCAAAAATGATGCCAACTGTGGGCTCTATTGCCAAGATTTCGCCAAGTTTCCATTGAATCGTCATTATATTGTAAAGAATGGCGCTGCTTGCGAATATTACGATTTTAACAAAAAATAAATGCATTATAGAGTAATATAAACGTATTCACATCCAAATATTAATTATTTACTCTATTTAAGGTATCCGACTACGTTCGGAACCATGATTTTAAAAAAGCGCATAAATGGATAATTTTCATGATATTTAGTGTTACTTAGATTAGAATACATGTATAAAATTGTTTTAAGGACATTATGACAAAAGAAATTATTTAAATACAATATTTTGGCAAAAAATTAACTTAGAATAACCCTTTTTCAAAAATGTTCTCCTTTTGTAAAAAATGCTTCTATTGTTTTAATATTTTGCTTGTATATAGCTCAGACCACTTTACAGAGGCTCAACTATGATTTTTGAAAGATTCACATTATTTTCAGAGTTACCACCCAATGAAATAATTATCGGCGTTTTTTTCTTAAAATTTCTCCCTTATGTTTTCGTAAAACATGGATAAACCGACTTCTAAGTTATGCATTTCAAAAATTCTAGCTGAGCCTCTGTGCTGAGGTCTGAACTGAATACAGGCAAAATATTATTATAGTCGAAGCATTTTTCACAAAAAGAGGATAATTTGAAAATGGATCCTTCTATGTTCATTTTTTGTCAAAATATTGTACTTAAATAATTTTTTATTGTAATTCTATTCATACCCAATTTTATATACATTTTCTAATCTAAGTGACACTAAATATCATAAGTATTATCCATTTACACGCTTTTGCAAAATCACGGTTCCGAACGTAGTCGGATACCTTAAAGAATTCATTACAGAAAATTCCGAACATTATATTTTTTATAATGAAAATCTTTCAAATTTTATATTCATGTAAATAAAATACGGAAATCACTATTAAAATAATTTATTTAAGAAAAACAATTCCATTTTTAAAAAAAATATGTTTGTTTATAAAACCGTGTTATATGTTTGATGGTGATTTAAAAAAAGTAGTTCAATAATAAAAGCTATTGTCCTAACTTCTTCAACTAGCTTATAAGGACTTAAGGCCTAATACATAAGAATTATCACGCAACATCTTTCATCAGTACATAAGACAATCTAATAGAATAGGCGAAAAAATCTTAGGAAAACAAGGGTTTAGCAATAGAAAAAAAATTCTCATAAAAAAGAATCAAATTAATTTCCTTTTCCCCTCGAGAATTTTCTTTCTTTATGCAGGGATAGGATTTACGAGCATCGGGTACCCAAGTGATTTTTCTTCTCGCCCGTGGTGTTCACTGTCTTTCAGAAACACTTCTCAATTGTATTACGGTTCTTTTTAATACGTTTTAAAAGTTGAATTATTTGCGAAAGCTTTATTTTATTAAATTAGTTTTAAAGTGTTATTTCCTTCTTTCTTTAAGGATATTTTGCTTCGCTTCTAAACAGCATGTTAGAATTTTTTTAAAAGCTCTAGTGGCAACCAAATGTTTTTCTTATTTTTAATATCTCATCATTCAATATTTCTCTAAATCGTATTACTACGCAAATGACCTATTTAATACTTTGTCCTATACGTATTACTATCCAATATGATATTTGTGCGTTAATTTTAGACTTCTGTCTGCATAAGCCTTGAGAAATCATTGTTTCTGCATCTAAACTACATTATAAGCATTTGGTACTTACTTATTATACCGTCGTCATCAAATCAAAAGACGTCGCCAAATGCCATGATGTACAGCCAATAGTGAGAAACCGTTTGAGTATCTTAAACCATAATATTTATAAAGATGACGGTATTTAGCGACGTCTTTTGAATTTGTGAAGTCTTTTAATTTGGCGAAATTGGTCATGGTATAAAACGTAAATACCAAGATTTTTTCTTTTTGCTTTTTTTCATACTGTTAATCGCTTTTTTTACATTTTTTTTTATAATGCGCCTTTTATGAATTTTTAATTATTTTGGTTAAGAATGCTACTACACAATATAATGTGGTGATATTATAAAGATTGATTCTTTAGTGTCATAAGCTGGAACAATGTCACCAAATTCTGAACATATTGCTAATTAAAAAGACGTCACCAAATACTTTCATCTTCATATTCTCCTTATTATTGTATTCGAAAATGCATGGGAATTGTTTTAGGTACTTACGTATTACCGCAACCGTATTGGCGACATTACACGAAACAAAGCATATGGTCGCCAATTCAACACGTACGACACATGCGAAATTTGGGTTGTCAACTTGGTGAGTTATCCTGAACGTTGCCATTGTTGCAACAATACATGTTCCCTGTTTTCCACTAATGACTGCATATCGCAATATTTGGTAACGTCTTTTATTGTGACAAAATTGGTCTACGGTGTAAAAAGCTGGCAACTAAAAATTGTACTGTGAATAAAGTTTATACTGTTTTAAAAATGTAACCAAAAATTTATGTAAAAAAAAACTTGTTTAAACTGAAAAGCCAAAATTCTTAGACTTACTATCTGTTAAGTAAAAAAATAAGGATTAAAATTTATAGCTTCTTAATCACACAGTTTTTCAAAATCCCAATTTCAAAAATCATGTAGAGAGAATCAGGAACACTACTCATCTATAAATCACAATATTTACTGACGACAAAAAATATATTTAGAACAAAATTTTACTCTTTTGGATTATACATATATGCTGATTGACAATTGCTAAGGAACAAGTGATTTATGCAAAATTACGTTTCAGATAGCTGATGAATAAAAGGAAATTCAAGTACAGAGGGCGTGGTAGGCCAGGACTCGTTATTTGTGTAAAAGATAGTCCTTACAAGCTCAGGATTCATACGAAAATGTTTGATGTTTGGCGAAAATAGCGCTGAATGTTATAAAAGTTTTTTCTCTGAAATTCTGTTTGGTTCTTGCAATAATTAAGGTATCCGACTACGTTCGGAACCGTGATTTTGCAAAAGCGCGTAAATGGATAATATTTATGATATTTAGTGTCACTTGGATTAGAATACATGTATACAATTGTTTTAAGGACATTATGACAAAAAAAATTATATAAATACATTATTTTGGCAAAAAATTAAATTAGAATAACCTTTTTTCCAGATGTTTTCCTTTTGTGAAAAATGCTTCTATTATAATAATATTTTACCTGTATATAGCGCAGACCTCTCTAAAGAGGCTCAACTAGAATTTTTCAAAAGCATAACTCGGAAGTCGGTTTATCCATGTTTAACGACAACAGAGAGGAGCAATTTTAAGAAAAAAACGCCGATAATTATTTCAATGGGTTGTAACTCTGAAAATAATGTGAATTTTTCAAAAATTCTAGTTGAGCCTCTGTAAAGAGGTCTGAGGAATATACAGGTAAAATATTATTATAATAGAAGCATTTTTCACAAAAGGAGAACATTTGGAAAAAAGGTTATTCTAAGTTCATTTTTTGCCAAAGTATTGTATTTGAATAATTTTTTTTTTGTCAAAATGTCCTTAAAACAATTTTATACATGTATTCTAATCTAAGTGACACTAAATATCATGAAAATGATCCATCTATGCGCTTTTTTAAAATCATGGTTTCGAACGTAGTCGGATACTTTAAAAACAATATGTCAGCAAGACATCATTTGAGTGACTACGATGGTAAATGAGAAGCTGGACGACTGGAAGCAGGTCAAAGGGTCACCACTGTATCTGCTGCAATGGATGTATCAAAGAGTGATATCTCGAAAAAAAGGTCGCTGAAGGTGGAAATGCTTTGCGAAGGTCTTACAAGGGGCATGACTTACATAACTAAGGAAATTCATTTCGGGACGAGACGGTGTAATAGTAGTACTCCTTTAGGGTGTTCAACCCTCAATGTAATTCCGCCGAATGGGCAGTCAATCCGGAGAAAATAGCCTTCGAAATTCATGCTTAGCTTTTATACAATTAAATTTTAATTATTTCCAGTGACGCAGCGGCGTGGTTGGTAGAGTACCAGTTTACTACAACGGCAGCCTCGGTTCAAATCGTGCGATCGTTTTTTTTTTTTTTTTTTTTTTTAATTTTTAAACTCATTTAGTTATTTTTACAATTAAATAAATTTATTTAAAAAAGGTTAAATGATATTTTAGATAATTATTTTGAATTTTAAAAAGTAAAATAATTACTGTAATTATGTAGATGTTTATATTATATAAATATAATTATTAATTAATAATATTTACTGTAAAAGTTTGTTACAAATAATTTTATAATATGAAATACAAAAATTATAAATAAAATATAATATAATAATTCATAAAATATATTATAATAAATATTTATAAAATAATTATTTTATAATTAATATAATATACATCTTATATTACATATTATTAACTTTTTTTTGAAACTATGTAAAATGTTTAATGTATTTTTAAATAAATTTAATTGTAAAGAAAATTTTAAATGAATTTAAAAATTAAAACAAAGAAAAATCGATCGCGCGAACCGATTATAAAATATTTTATAAGAAATATTATTTCTTAATAATTATATTTATAAAATATAAATATTTATATAATTACAGTATTTATATTATACCTTTTAAAAGGCAAAATAACTAACTAAAATATCTTTTAATATTTAATAAACATTTTTTAAAAAAATTTATTTAATTGTAAAAATAATTTTAAATGAATTTAAATATTAAAACAAACAAAAAAAAATGATTGTGATACTGGAACCTGCGTCAATCACGTAGTAAACAGGTAATCTACCAACCACACCACTGCATCGCTGGAAGTGATTAAAACTTAATAGATCAAAAGCTAAGATCTCGAAGGCTATTTTCTCCGAATTGACTTACCAGTCGGCGGAATTACATTGTGGATTGAACACCCTAAAAGAGTACTACTATTGCACAAAGTCTCATTCCCAAATTAATTTCCTTAGTCATGCTCGCATCCAGTTTGTAGGATCGCCTTAGAGGAACGCTACGAATGTTTCAACAAGAACCTCGCACTGAGATTAAATCAAGTTGGTTTGTTTGCACGGAAGCCTGTTCGTTGCATCCCACTTCAACCACGCCACCATCGAGAGAGATCACGCTGGTATAAGGAACATGTTGGTTGGGATCACCGAAATTGGTGTTCAGTGATGTTATCCGACGAATCTCATTTCAGTGTGACAAGTGATTCTGGCCACTAATTACTGTGGGAAGAGCTTGGAACACGTTATGCTCATAAGTTTGTTTGTGAACGGGATCGGTACGGCCCAGGCGTGATGGTGTAGGCAGGCATCATGGACAATGGCAGAACACTGATTTACATCTTAGAGCGATGAAGAGTTACATTCGAACGGTATTGCAGAGAGATTATTCTGGATCATGTTCGTATTTTTAGGGGTGTTATAGGTCCAGACTTTCTGTTTATGGACGATAATGCGTGGCCACCACACAGAAGCGTTGAGGTATCAGACACACTGCAGAGTGAAAATATTCTACGTATGTAATGGTCGTCGTACTCTCCCTAACTAAATCCTATTGAATATGCCTGGGATGCTCTTGGCAGATGTGTTGCCAGTCCTCCCAGTACAGTGCAGGAGCTCAAAACCACCTGGAGAAAGAAGTGGGACAATATCCCCAATGACTCCTTGATAGTTTAGTGAAGAGCATGGTGATATATAGACGCAAAATGTGCATTATTATCCGTGATCAAACAACATGTTACTAATAACCTCATGTTTGCATCCTTCAGGCTCGAAGATCAATTTTTGTGGCTGTTTTGAAATCAACCAAAGAGCAACTTTTTTTTTTATTTTTAAGTTTTAAATTATTCGATGGGGTTGTAATCTGTACCAATTTGCACTATAATAAATGCACATCATCCCCACTATATATGTACTTTTTTTAAAAAAAATCATTGTCTATTTTGAGTTATTCCGAAAAAACGTAACTGTTTCTTAGCAATTTTCAAGCAGTGTATGTATAATATCTTTTTCATCATGACATTAGTGATTCATATGAAAAATAACTAAGCCACATGGAAATTATAAAACTATTTATTAAATTCGGCTTGAAAAGACGTAGTAGTGATTTGCGTAGAAAATCGAAGATTTTTAAGTAGGAAAATTAATTAGGTTAATTATAAGGGATTTTGTCGCCCAACCTGTATAGTGGTTAGCGGCGCTGACTGCTATGCCCGTAAGGCCGGGGTTCGAATCCCAGAGAAGGCATGGTTGTTTGTAAATGTACAGTGCCTTTGCGGCATGAGGGTATTCTAAATAGCCGTCGAGCCGCAAACCCTCTCCTGAAGTTAGTGGAAGTGAAAGAGAGGTGAGAAGTCCCTGACCCCTCCCCTAGAGTGTTCTCCCTCAAAATTGGGGTGAGACCGTGCCAAAAAGTACTGTCACCTGTATGGTGCTCAAAGCTAGGACTAACAATAGGCGCACACCTAGCCCTATGCCGCGATGAAATTCATAGGCCTCGACCTGTCATCGTCAGATAAATGACATTCGTAAGAACAACATAGGGGATTTTTATACAGAATTACACAGCTTTATGTACTATCAATAAAATATAAACTTAAGGTATATGACTACGTTCGGAACCATGATTTTAAAAAAACGCATAAATGTATAATTTTCATGATATTTAGTGTCACTTAGATTAAAATACATGTATAAAATTATTTTATAAGTACATTATGACAAAAGAAATTATTTAAATACAATATTTTGGCAAAAAATTAACTTAGAATAACCTTTTTTTCCAAATGTTCTCCTTTTGTAAAAAATGCTTCTATTGTATTAATATTTTGCCTGTATATAGCTCAAACCTCTGCACAGAGGTTCAACTATGATTTTTGAAAAATTCACATTTTTTTCAGAGTTACAACCACTTGAATTAATTATCGGCGTATTTTCTTAAAATTTCTCCCTTTTGTTTTCGTAAAACATGGATAAACCGACTTCCAAGTTATGCATTTCAAAAATTCTAGTTGAGCCTCTGTACAGAAGTCTGAGCTATAAACAGGCAAGATATTATTATAATAGAAGCATTTTTCACAAAAGGAGAATATTTTGAAAATGGGTCATTCTATGTTCAATACTTGTCTCAAAATATTTTACTTAAATAATTTTTTATTGTAATACTATTCTTAAAACATTTTTATATATGTTTTCAAATCTAAGTGACACTAAATATCATAAATATTATCCATTTATACGCTTTTGCAAAATCACGGTTTCGAACGTAGTCGGATACCTTCATAATTAGGCTATGAGGATGACCAAGGGGATCTCCATAAGACGAGGATGTGCAGAGCTAAAATCGACTACTACTTCAGCCTGCCGTAGGCCGTTCTGCAGGAAAATCCCTTTTTAGCAAACTAATTATTAAATTAATTAATTTGTTTTTGTTTTTTTATAGTTATTGTTATTTCACATTTAATTTGGTAGTGTTTTTCTTATTTATTTATTTTTTTTATTTACTCTAGTGTTGTTGCATCTTACTCCATGATTGGTGGCATCTTCTCCCATTTATTAGAAAAGGTGCCACAATTAAATGAATTTCTTTAACATTGAGATTCCTTTATATTTTCATACTAAGAAGAGAGAATTAACTTGTATACATAACCAATTAAATATCAAAAAGTAAGGTGTATTTTTGTCATGGTCTTGTCATTTCAAATTTTCGATGTACTAATTGAAAAATTCTTAACTGTGGCGTCTTCCCCCGAATTACCGCACATTAAATGATGGTAGACGCTATGGCGAAACTGTTTGGCTTAAAATCGCCATATAAAGCTTATAAAACATTTAATTTTCTACAGTAGCTAACAGGATTCGAATAAGAACATCATAGTATGCAGTAATAGAAATGTTTGCCTGCTCGTTTCAGCTAAGTTTTAATGACATATAATAGAAGAAAAGAAATGCACTCGAGACAACAGCAAATAACGTAGGATTGACATTCAACGAAGAAAAACTAAATCCATGATATAACAAACAGAATCTCAAATCTACAATTATTTAAAATTAATGAATATTAATTTGAGCAAGTAACTCAATTTAAATACTTAGGCAAAATTGTAAATAATATTAATGACATAAAAATAGAATCAAGATGGGCTAACAGATGTTATCATGAATTTACGAAACCAGTCTAAATCTAAATACATAAGTAGCAAAACAAAATTACGTTGTTGTAAAAGACTCTAGTAAGATCAATTGACGAAGAAGACGAAGAGAAACTGACGACTTTCGAGAGAAAAACTTTACGAACAATTTTTGGTGGTGTTAGAGAAAACAGAATCTGGAGAATACGATACAACCTTGAACTATAAACGAAATACAGAGAACCCAACATAGTGATCAAGGATTCCCAAATAAGG
>BMAV01002758.1:98185-111550 GCA_019973955.1 Trichonephila inaurata madagascariensis
TTATCTCAAAAGATACCAAACACACTGTTTACAGCGAACATTAAAATGTAACCGTTTTAATTAATTTGAATACAGAAACTTCTGCTCGTAACTTTTTGAGATTTTTTTTAGCAGACTCAGAAAAACTTTTTTTAAATGGAATTGATGTTTTTAATTTTATTAAAGAGCTTTCTAAACCTTCACTAATAAAGCAGCATTAAAGTTTATTAAAAAATTGAATTAAAAATGGGAAAAAATACATTAAGGAAAACTTTAAAAGGTGCTTTCTTCAAATTTCGATGCGAATGCGTCTTTTAAAATTTAATCCTCTCTGAAGTTTAAATTATCACATTTAAATTCTTATAAAAACATTTGTTTTCCTTAATGAACGCACAAACCAAAGAAGTTTTTTGTGAATTCTTGGAGCAGATCTGCTTAAACGTAGGATTTACTTAAAAGAAGATTAAATACCTTTACTTAAAACAAAGAAAGCTGGTTTTTAGAGTTATACATGAAAATTTTCAGCTCAAAAAAAATTAATTTTTTTAAGAAAAATCAGCAAATTATTCAAATACACTCTATAACAAACAAACAAAAAAAAAAAAAAAACTACGAACTAAGAAGTTTTCCGATTGTAATGAAATTTCGTATGCAAAGACATTTGCACTGAACATAGAAGTGATTAAAATTTGGTGTCCGATGCATGAGTAGCGGGAGCTACAGCGCATCGGAACTGCGCACTCAGCAGGTGTCTATAAGAAGTGATTCTCAATCTGATGGTCAAAATTTCTGTTGCATTGCGATTTAAAATACCTTTCAACGGCTAAAAAAATGACTCACCGGAGGATTCCAGTTCATTACGAGCAATTGTCAGAGTTTGAAAGAGGTCGCATCATTGGATTGAAAAAGGCAGGCTGGCAAATCGGAGAATCGCTCGTTATATGGGTCGAAGCGATGCGGCCATTAGATGATACTGGCAAGAATGGGTGAACAATGGCAGATTTCAGCGCCATGATGGTAGTGGTCGACCTAGGGTCACAGCAGATAGGGACGACAGATTGATTGTCATAACAGTTGTCCCAACGCCTGATTCATCGTTATCAACCCTCAGACGTGTGACTTGCACACGAGTGTCCAACATTACCGTTCACAGAGAGCTGATAGCGCGAAATTTACGCTCTTACCGACTGCTGCTTCAACTGCCATTCACACCTAAAGATTGTCGAGCCAGATTATTATGGTGCTTGGTTTGATCAGGTTGGAATCATGCTAATTGGGGACATATAGTGTTTAGCGACGAATCCCGATTCCAACTGTGTCCTGATGATCATCGAAGATGTGTCTGGAAACGCACAGGGCAGCATGCTGATTCTGCTTTCACTATCGCACATTACATAGGCCCTTAACCATAAGTTACGGTCTGGGGTGCCTTTTCTTTTGACACCCGGACTCCTTTGGTAGCAATTAGAGTCAACTTGTAGCACAGCAGTATGTCGATGACATTCTGAGAACTGTTTTGCTACCATTCCTTTTGCAGTATCCTAGCCTTATTTTTCACCAAGATAATGCCAGACCACATAAAGCACATGTTGCTATGAACTCTCTTACAGCTTACCAAGCACTTCTTTGGCTAGCCAGATCACCAGATTTCTCTCCAATCGAGCCTATCTGGGATATGATGGGAAGGCGACTGTATCTACCAGGGAATGCTGATGACGTGGCCCAAGAATTGGAGCTAATTTGGCAAGAAATACTGCAAGAGACCATCAGGGTGCTTTATCACTCTATGCCACGTCATGGTGCAGCTTGCAGCCGGGCTAGAGTTATGACAACACCTTGTTGAGCTCGTTACTTTGTAACTATGGAACTCTGAAATAAATCATTCAACTTTTCTCAAATTTTAATCATTTTTTATTCTATACATAATCATTCAACCTACCAATTTTTGTCTCTATCGTACAACTCGTTCTTGTTGCGTCGGGTTTTTTTCTTATAGAGTGTATTTCAAATTTCTTTTCCTGGAGTGTATTTATGTCAATTTGTTTCTTTACATACATAAAAATTTTCATTTTTCTATTTCTTAGAGAAAAAATTTCTAATACGCTCTCATATTATTTTCTTTCTCTCCTTGTATATACACATTCGGATCTCTATTTTTACTGAAACTAAGAATATTCCTGCATTTTCTTCGTAAAAAAACCGACAAATAGTGAAGTGCATTTTCTATTTCACGAACTTCTCTTGCGATTTGATTCTTTTTCACCTTATTTTTAAAATATTTCAGGACATTTTAAGTTACTTCCTCTTGTAACACATTTTATGGTGATCAATGACGAACTGTGGTTCTACTAAGTGCCCAAATCACCGAGAGTAATAAAATTGCCGTAATTTTTTAAACAAAATTAACAGATTTTATCCGTAATTAAATTTAAGGACGCATTTGGTAATGTATGGTTAAAATTACAGTTTATAAAATAGTGTATTCTTAAAACTACTTGTACGCTTAAAATTAGAAAATGGCATTCAAACTCATTAGTTTTAATATAAAATTATTTTTTTTAAGTTGAAAATACAGTGGAGTGGATTTTCTGGACAGTGATTTTTTTTTTCTTGATTTCCTTGCGGATTTGTTTTGAATGGGCAAGATACAAAAAAATAAATAGTTATTAATGTAATAAAAAAGTGTGAATAATTACTTTTTTATAATACATAATGCTTATGAATTTTAAATTTGCTTTATGGGAATTTTAAAGTATATTAAAAGAAGAATCTCTATTTATAACGAATTTTCCACATACTATTTTTCGGAATTTAGCAACTTAATTAAATAGATGTCCGCAGTTGTATATTAAATCTAGTTTATATTCTTTTGGGGGGAACGCTTTTGTTATGCGGTATATAGAAAAAGTCAATCAAATGCATATCTATATAAATAAAATGGAATGTTTGTGTTTGTATGTCTCTCATGCTTTCCTAAACCGTTCATCCGATGGCGATTTAAATTTGAGGAATGGTTGGATGCATGCACTCAAGTTAGTAAAACTATCTTCCGATAGATGCTCAAAGGGCATTGCAGGGGATTAAAGGGCGTTATAGGTAATTTTTTGCATTCTTAAGCTATTAGACGTAGAGTCTTACAATTTAACAAGCAGATTTCTTTCATGGAGTATAGATCCTCTACATAATGTGTTTTGCAAAAATCTACCACCAAGGGGAGTTGCAAAGGCTTAAGAGGCGTTATAGATGTATCCCTTTTTTGAACTATTAGACCTTCAGATTAAAAATTTGGTAGGCATGTCCCTTCCATGAAATAGAGATACGCTACTAAAAGGGTTTTCCCAAAATCGACCCCAATAGATTTTCAAAGGGAAATTGCCGTAATATATAAATATTCACGTTTATTAGCAATTAAACCAGCAGATTTGAAATTTTGCTGGCATATTCCTCTTGAGGAGTAGAGAATCGCTATAAAAGAGGCTTTTACGAAAATTGAACCCTAAAAGAGAAAATCGAACATGGCATGCATGGAGTAGAGATCCTCTAAGAGAAAGTTTTGCGAAAATTAACATCCAAAGAGTGTGTGGTGGTGGTATTTATATAAGCCAGTAACAACCTCCTTATTACAGGGATCATCTTGGTATAGTGGTTAAGTTTCTTGGTTAAGGAACCAAAGGTCCCAGGTTCTAACCTTCATGGGTGACCCTGGCTGTACTTTGAAACAACGCAAACAGACGTGGTGCCATCTATCCGCCGCAAGAGCAACCAAAAGCCGCCAAACCCGCATGACGCAGCACAGCAAAAACGTCAGATCCATATGATGCAACACTCAAGACATTAAACACAAAATGACGCAACACTCAAGCCGTCAATCACAAATGACGCAACAACAACTCACACGTTCACCATTACTATGGTATCGTTCGTCACCTATTCACCGACTCACTGGCAGGGGAGTGTGTGGTGGTGGTATCTATATAAGCCAGTAACAACCTCCGTACTACGGTGATCATCTTGGAACAGTGTTTAAGTTACTCGGTTACGAAACTGAAAGTCCCAGTTTCTAATCTTTAAGGGGTTGTGTAAGTGTTTCATATAAAACAAATTCCCTTTTATGAATAACCAAACCAATAGACTTTAAATTTAGAAAACATATAGCTTTTACTGAGCAGAAATCTGATAAGAAAGTGTTTTTAAAAGTCAACCCACAAGGGTGTTATTGGGGCGTTATAGATTTTTTTTTTTTTTTTTTAAAAATCCCTTTTTTTAACTATTAGACCTACAAATTTCAAATTTATCAAATCTGATTTTTGTGTTAAGCAGAGATATGTTAAACCTCCCCCCTCCCTTTTTTTGTTTAATTTGTAATTCACTTAAATTTAATACATAAAAAAAATTATTTTCCATTCAATCTCTATCACTTTATTTTTTAACGGGTATACCAGCTAGTTATAAATAAAAACGACAATTTTCTTCCGCATTTTGCTTAGACATGCAAAGATATGCATGGCTTCAACCTTGAAACAAATGGAAAGCCATTTTCTCGCAATCGATACCACTTTTGGCAGGACTCTAAAATTCCAGAATAATTTTCGATCCCGTGCGTCTGGTAACCGCAATATATACAAGCGACTAGCCAATAATCCGTCAACACAACCACTCATCATCCATTACATTGTATCGCAAAAAAATGTCAATTTTGAAAAAGTACGAGGTAATATCTTTAGGTGGCGAAAGTAATTTTGAACCGGTTCCCCACAAGAAAATGCCCGCTTTTGACGGTGTGGAATAGTTTTTTTATATGCACATTTTAGAATTTTCATATATTTTTAATATTGTATGCAAGCAAATAAAACATTTCAAAATATTCCTGTGTGTAAATTAAATTTCCTTGCTTAAAAAGCAGACTTCTGGCTACATCGGTAGATTTTGATTCACATACTTACTTCTTGGGACTTTTTTATGCGGTTATTTTTTTAGCACTTTTGCTGCCAATCCCGTGTCATCACGCGGTATGGAGTAGTGTCTCAAAAGCTAGCAATGCACGTTTGCGCTTTTGAAGTGCTATACCTTGACATTTATTCTCTACTTCAGTTGGAATTACATGTTAGGTGTTTCTGTAGGTATTGGTAAGGACTAAAAGTTAGAAGCTAGTTGTAAAGGTGTATGGTTTCGAATTTACAACTTCTTTAGTTTATTTTTAAAAAATCTCGTAATACTAGCTGTAGAGACGATAATTCTGGATGCCCCCCACCTCCCTCTAAAAAATGAAAAAATGCAACCCATTAAGCCAGCGTTTCTCAAACTGTGAGGCGCATCCCCCTAGGGGGCATGATAACTCTAGGAGGGGGGCGCGAGCATATTAAAAAGTTGAACACAAAAGAGAATTCAAAAAAATTATTGATTTTTTGAAAGTAAGCAAACAAAATACATTATGACATAATAAAAAACTTTAAAAAAACCATTTAGACTTATATAATACACTTATAAATGTATCAGTACTGCATAATGTATTTTATAATTAATTTAACAATACTAAGTTAAGAACAATTTTAATAACTAAAAGTGACCCCACGGGCTTGTCATATATAAAATTATGTGCAAAAAATAAGACTTATCTTGATAATTTGTACAGTTTATGACTAATCCCTCAACTGCCGATTAAAGGTTATGTGATTCGCTCCCCAATGCCACCGTTTTGCACATATGCACTCGTATGTGGTGTATTGGGGGGAGTGGGGGGGAGAAAGGGAATAAATAAGAAAATCCTCAGAACTAAGTAAATCCTTCGCAAACACGGTCGAGGTCATTTTATTGCATTTCAAAGCCTTCGGAATAATTTTATGGATAGCAGTAAACAGAAAAGATCGTAATTCGCAAAGACGTATATATACGTCCGGGGCATTTTAAGCACTGGTTGAGCGAGACATTTATATACGCCGGCTGCACTTAGGAGGTTAAAGTCGTATTGTAGCTTTAGTGTCAAAGTATCGAATTCAATACATTGCCATTGTATAGAGGGGGGCGCGATGAAATTTATGATTGAATATTGGGTCGCAAGTATTGAAAGTTTGAGAATCACTGCATTAAACTAAATGAGATGATGAAATTGCAAATTTTTGGCTGAGGTATCGTATGTGTCCCCGATTGATGTCAGTTAAGACAGGGATGAATAACTTAGTCCTTCCCAAGGTGCCCAAGACATTTCGAATTCTAAAGAGGAATAGTTGCATATGTTCAAGGGGTTAAAATTCATCATCAAGGTTCCTTTATGGCAGGAAATAGATTTGGGGAAAATGACCTCCCAACAATTCGTTTGTCACTATTTTTAACACGCTTTTATTAGGTTCACCTGTATGTAACATAATTTTGGAATTCGATTTTTACCCACTTTGAAAGGTCAGATTAATTCAAAATTTTGTACACTTGTCAAGGACCGATGACAATACAATAATTTGAGAATTTTGTTCCATTGTAAAAAACAGGATCCTTGGGATTAAGGATATCCCATTTCCAGATGTGGCGACTAATAGATTAAGTTACAACCCTAAAGCTAAAGCAATTTTTTACCAGAATATAAAGAATTACCCATTTTTTCTGAAAATGAAAATAAAATAAATGTTAGTTTAAAAAACTAAAAAAACACGCTTTTATTGTAAATCGTACTAAAAAATTAAAATAAATTATAGTTTAAAACAACTGAACACGCTTTAATAGTGAATCGAACTAAAAAAAAAATATTTCGAATATAAGAATAAAACGATTAACGAGAAAATTAAGGCCGCTGAGGTAAAAGTGGGGGAATGCTCAATATCAATTGTAATAATTTCTTTCTAGTTCTATTCCGAAATGCAGAGTTATAGTGTATAAATATAGTACAAAGCACCCCACGCTTTTACCACAATGACATTAATTTTCTCGTTAATCATTAATTTGTTCTTATATTAAGAATTATTTTTTAATTTTTAGTTCGATTGACTATAAAAGCGTGTTTTTTTAGTTTTTTTAAACTATAATTCATTATTATTTTCTTTCATTTTTTCGCATCACGTGCCATTGCGTTATGCGGCATTTGGGAAATAATTTTACCTCCAGTGATTATCTCGTGATGGTACGGGGTCAAAGTATTCTATAACGAAAAGGTTTTATAATATTTTCAGTAAACAAAATATGTTCAATATCTCTTATTGTTATTTTTGAATCATATTCATCGTTAAAGTAATTCAGCTTCTGGGAACAATCTACTTCTTACTCAAGACATAAACTATCAACATAACCGCATTTGACCAGCAAACGACTAGTTTAATGTTTTTTTTTTTAAATTTCTAATGGACTTTGGACTGTGTGTGTGTGGTGTTTTGTTATTGCATTCCCAGAAGCTGGTATCTCTTTTTAGTGCGGCACCATAGAGGTGGATACCAATCGTCACAGGCAATTTTGCCCAGTTTCCTCCCTAGAGGGAGGCCGAGAGTAACCAAGCCAAACAGACACTTTAGGGATCTTTTACATGCCGTATAATCATACGACAAGGGTGCTGTCGATTTCCTGCATCATGAAAATCCACCGACTTCAGCCGGGGTTGAACAATATAGTTTATAGCTACTTATGAAGTTTTAAGAAATTGTTTATGCATTTTCTTTTATGTGGTTTCCAGGGACGTCTTAAGACTTTTTGAAACCCTGGGGCCCTACACAAATATAGGTTCCACATATGACTCTTAAAAGTAGACATTACATAGCATACGTTGTCAAATACTAGTACAAACAACAACCCGCAGCAAATAAATGTGCATGTGTTACAATCGCACAAACCGGCACGACCGACTGTCGCTTTTTAACGGAATGGTGTATGTGGTAAGCCTATGTCTATACATGGACGACTGTCATCACATGTTGCCAGTTGACATATCGTCCGAAATTCACAGTTTAACGGAGAATACAACCGGAAAAAACATTTGTGACCGTTGAAATTATTCAAATCATTATCTTATCAAAGCTGAATCGAGAAAGAGACGAGTCCCGCATTGTGGCCGAGACCCTGGGCCCGGGCCCAGTTGTCCCATGCTTTTTGGTTTCTATATCCCACGTAAAAAACGGCATGAGTGCGAGGGTAAAAGAATCTATTCAGAAATTTTATAAATCCTATACTTTTGCGTTGTTGTACTGCTTTACTCACATTTTAACTCTTGATCTTCGTAATAAAGATTTACTGTAGTTTTTTTCATGAAATATTTTTTTTAATCACTACATTGAAATAGAGACATACATAAACAAAATACTCAACTTTGGGAAATTTAATTCGTTAGAGCTAATTAATTAACTTAATATATTCAACTGCAAAATTAATTATACATACTGTTCACTTAAAATAAATAACCAAATCGTTTCCTAAGGTCTTCATTAACATACAAACAAAACATAGGACACTTAATTATTGACATTAACTACTTTTTCGGAGCAAAAATGACAATCTTCGAAGTCCGATCAAAGAGTCAGCTGAAAGCGCAATTTTTGCTATAAAACTATTCTCTTTTCCCGCTAAAATACTCATCCTAGAGCCCGTGTTACCATATATCTTGGAAGAAAGAATTTAAAAGTATATTCCTGCAAAGTATCGTCAGAGTATTCGTAGTAATGGTTATTCTATGTCATTTTTTAAAGTGAGTGGTACTTATAAGTATCATCAGCAGATAAAGGGTTAAAAGCAAGGAAAGCTCGTATTTATTATGTATCGGAAATAATTAAAAATCAAAAGAAAAAAATTGTTGAAAAGATTTTTTTAAAATGATTGATTCCGGAGCATAATAATAAAATTCAGAAATAAATACAACTCCCTTATACAGTGCAAAAACCACACGCCAAAAATGTATAGCAGAAGTAAAAACAGTGTTATTAATTAAAACATCTTTATAAATTATTCACATAAAGTGAGAAGAAAAAAGTAAAAAAATCCACTCTTACGTAAGACATTTCTTTATTAAAAAAAAAGCATACATGCTGATGGATTTCAGAATCATTTTGTACTAATTGGACTTCGTGATTTCAGTAAGATGCTTCAAAATAATTGACAGAAAGAGTAAAATATTTGAAAAAATATTATAAAATAAACAAATATTCAAACAAATAAACAAATACTTTAGTGCTCTTAATTAAATTCTGACAAACTGTTGTTATTCATTTTTGATAACTGCCAAACTTTAATGAAGGTCCCATTATGACAATACAACTGCAAGATTCATCAAAGAACCAAAAAACAATGTATTTTTATAACAAACTAACTATCACTCAAATTTTATTTTTCAAGCAGTCTCCAAAGCTAATGATTTCCGTTGTTATATGTTGAGTAGTTATTTTTAAGTAGCAAAATGTGAAAGGGAGACAGATAAGTATACATTGATTAGAGAAAAACTCCGATGTGATTAAGTTTTGCTTTCTTAACTTGTCTTCCGTCAATAAGCTTAGAAGAAAATTAAGTTTAATGATTTCCCAAAGTATAATATGAGAAGTGATATATATGTACCGTTAAAGTGTGAAATCCGTTATTTCATAGAATAACTAGGTATTTCATGAAATATCTAGATCAATCAGTTAAAGTATATAAAATTCTTGAATCCTACGATTTAACTAGGTATTCTATAGAATAACGATTACTTGATCGTTAAAGTATGAAATACGACACTCGCGAAAGAGTTCTTTGAACTGGTTTTAGCTGCTTTAGGAAGAAATTTTCCGATTAGGTGGAATAAAACAATCGTACTCTAGATATCAGTTTAGTATATGTCAGCAAGAATTAATTTACATTGAAAAAGTTCCAAATACTGACCCTACGCTTCCTTCTGTTTGAACAGCTCAAAACTGCGGTAGTGAACATTGATTTAAAGAAAGCTCGTGTAAAAAAAAAAATGTGTAATACTAAACAGAGCGGGTGTTTCAAAAATAATAAGCATTTCACAATCCAAAGTGTCACCACAGCAATCCTTGCTCTAATAAATAATGAAATGTAAAATAAAGGTATCTCATAAAACTTTAATTAATATTCCCTTACATTTTTGTTTTAAAAAGTTCAGACAATGTTTTTTAAGAAGCAACAGCATGTATTTTTGTTGATAATATTTAAATATAATCTATTTTTGCAACATATTCTTTTTTCCCCTTTTCTGTTTAACTAACAGCAATATAATAAATTATATCGTCTCTGTTTTCCTTTATTATTTATCAATTATTCATCCGCAAAAGTGAAGAAAAATGTATTTTTCGAGATATTTTAGCTATTTATGATCAATTAATTTATAAAACATATTTGAAATTGTTTACTTTTCACTTAAACGATATCCTTAGTTATTTCATGGAATGCCTAGTTATTTCATAGAATAACTAGATAAAGAATGAAATTGTTCATTTATTATATACTTTAACTGACGTCTCTAGTTATTTTAGGAAATATCTAGTTATTCTATGAAATAACTGAATTATACACTTTAACGGTAACATATATACTGTGAAATGTTACAAATTTTGTTCGAAATCAAGGTGAAGTTTGTCTTTTTAAATAAAGATAAAATACATCTCCCATACTAATATCAAAGGAATTTGGCATTTTTATTTTAAGTAACCTGCTTGAATTACTTGTTATTTAAATTTTATAATAATAAATTAAACATTTTTTTTAAAATTTTCTGAAGGAATTAACCTTGTAAAGTTATTCGTGTAAATTTTTTTTATTTATGTTTAGCTTTTTATTTCAATTTAACTACGAATGGTGTAAAAGCACGAATTTTCACACATAAAAAAAACATTTTTTGCCCGCCCCATTTTTAACACAGTCGGACTCCAATTTAACGAACCCCTTTTGAAGGGGTTTTATCGGTACTTCTTATAATCCTCTTGGGATATCTTTGGGGCCAGAATGGCAATTCTTTCCAACCAACCCAAAAAGAAAGCGTGGTTATGCAGTTTAGGAATTGTATATATTGGAACGCTGTATTCGCGAGGAGCGCTAAGTGAAGCTAAGTGAAGAGAAGTAAAGCTAATCGAAGTGAGGTAAAGCTCAAGGTGAAGTTCGAGGAGAAGAGTCTAAGTGTAATCTAGGAGTTCTATGAGTCAGTCTAGTAGTGCCAGTCAAGTTGATTTAAAAGTGGGTCCGAGTACAGTAGAGTATTTCCTTAGTCGGATCAAGTTGGATCGAAGAACAGATTGAAGATATAAGGACCGTAGCTGTTCGCCGAGGAAATAGCGGTAAAACAGTCTGATTAAGCTTTAATACTAGAACGGGTTCTAATAAGTTAGGAAATCAGCTATAAATATAGATACAACGGTTTATTGCGCTATTTGTCATAATTACGGCTTACGTCGTATCACTCCTGATCATAAGACTCCTAGTCTAGTGTTGTTTTATTGCATATAAATTAAGATCATAATAAACTGATTTTATTATGGCAGAGTTTAGTGGTGAATGTGTGAAGTTGCCCCCCTCGGGTGCCCCTCTCCTTGATTATCAGCGTGAGCTAGAGGTGTAGGAATAACGAAAAAACTAGAAGCGGCCATGATCTTAATTTGACTTTATTAAGATCTTAAAACTTAAAAATCTAACAGATTAGATAATAATAATAATATAAAGGATAAAATCTACGATGACTAAACACACAATATATATAATACCAAAATAACGTAACCCAGACCACTATCAATAATTAACTCGCCTAAGCTCACTTCCAATACTGTCCCAGATCCTAATATAAAATAGTCAATCCTACCTTAATTTCGATCGACTGATCCAATCTTAATGGAAGTTGCGCCTTTACTGGAGTGCAATGGTATGCACCTTGACCTAATGACTCTATGTCGGGAATAACTTCTGTTACCTGTCACTTAATCTTTCTCAAAACTCTTCATGCTTGAATTATTGATCATCATAACATTACCCAAATTGCCACACCGCTTACTCTAACTTCTGATATTTAAAAGCTTCCTAATTTGCATCTTTCCTTCACGCTTCACTTCTTGGGTTTGGTTGGGAATGAGTTGCCATTAATTATGGCCCCAAAGAACCCAAAGGACATGTTAATGAAAAGACGCGTGAGCTCATCACAAATCCTTCATTCCCTCAAACATAGGTCGCGTGGATGGTAACGAGATGATACACCCAGCGCGCGGGGTATCACATCCTATTTAACGAATTTCGCTATGTAACGAATGTTTTTCTTTCCCCGATTAAAATGAAGACAGAACCCCCTATTTAATGAATAATAAACCCCAAATTAATGAATTATTTCTTTGTATTAGAAGGAATTGAATTTTTTTGTAGATGACAATCTTTTTTGAACGGAAAAGAAAAAATACTTTTCTTGCAAGCAGCAAATTTCAACGGGAAAGGGTGAAGAAACCTTTTAACTGTCATGCCTGAGATAATCACGAGCACAGTACTGGTGTTCGAAAATGTCACGTCCGAGTGTTACTCGGGGTAATTTTTTTGAGTGCATCGTATTGTTTTACCCGAATATATATCGGGAGACGTTTATTTCGGCTTCATCTCTTTGTCAAACCCGACTGATTCTCGAGAAAAGTTAATGTGCGCTCAATTCAATAGATGGCAGCACTTTACTGAAGACTTCAAAGGTTAGAGGTTAGAGGTTAGAAGTTCTTTGGTTCAAAAAAAATTTGACAATTTGTGTACCCAAATCATCAAAATAACTTGACAGTTAAAGGGTTAGGTGCAGATGAGTCGTGAATGCAACCTATTGTGTGAGTGTTGAGTAGTACAGGAAATTTCTTTTTTATCTCATCGCAATCCACAACGAAGGGGATAGTTCAAAATTATTACGATTGTGATGCATTTGATGACGGACTGGCCATCTGTGCAACTTAAGTTAAGGAAATTGTTGGTTAGTAGAAGAGAAAACGAATAGCGGCTCTGATGCAGTAATTAATTATGAAGCTTATCAAAACTGTTACATTTGCTAATGTTTTATTTACATCTAGGCTAATACCGGAATACCGGATACCGAATACCGGTATTTTGAGCCATTTGTATTATTTTGTAATACCGGTATTCACAAGTTTAAGGTATCCGACTACGTTCGGAACCGTGATTTTGCAAAAGCGCATAAATGGATAATTTTCATGATATTTAGTGTCACTTAGATTATAATACATGTATACAATTGTTTTAAGGACATTTTTAAAAAAAATTATTTAAATACAATATTTTGGTAAAAAATTATTTAAATACAATATTTTGGTAAAAAATTAACTTGGAATAACTTTTTTTAAAATGTTCTCCTTTTGTGAAAAATGCTTCTATTATAATAATATTTTGCCTGTATATAGCTCAGACCTCTCTACAGAGGCTCAACTAGAATTTTTGAAATATATAGCTTTGAAGTGGGTTTAT
>BMAV01002758.1:118789-145743 GCA_019973955.1 Trichonephila inaurata madagascariensis
TCCATGCCACGTCGTATAGCAGCACTTATTGCAGCGCGTGGCGGCTACACCAAATACTAATTTCGTACACTTTTTTTTTTGCTTTGAAAATTTCGTCATTTATTTGTGCTAATACAAGTCGTTTGTGCATTAAATCTTTTTAAATTCTGATGATTCCTTCATGGTGTTGCATTTTTTACGAGCAACAGTTTATTACTATGTAAAAGCATTTTTATTAATCAATCTTCAGAAGAAATTTTTTAAGAATATTGCACAGTTTGTATATCATGTGAATATCAAATGAATCAAAACATTATTCAAACTGTTTAGAAACATTATTAAAAGAGTGTTAAATAAGATTTCAAATACATTAATCACGGTTATAAACTGCCTTAGGACTTATGTATTTACAAATTTAATTAACAGAGCTCATTTGTGTGCTAAAAAAGGTAAAGGATATTTTTCTTCCGGAACGATTTTTTTTTTACATGGTTTCAATCAAAATATGTATGTTAAACATTAATTTCGTATTGTACCTAAATTGTATAAATTATTAAAGTAAAAATGCACTTTACATGCGCTTTTTTTTCTTTTAGTAGAATTCTCAGCTTATTAAAGACAAATGAAAGAGAAATAGTTTAAGTAAAATAGCGCAAATTAGAATTCAAATATTTAATATTTTGAATTTATTTTCCCATCTAAATAACCAATTTATTTAACTAGAACTTCGTTCTTATTCTTCACAACATTTAACTAACTCATTTGCATGTGAATGAATAATGGAAAATACCGGTTATGACCATCAGCCTCTTTTTAGAGTCAGAACAAAATGGGAAAATTTCTGAATTTCATTACATCTAAGGCATTAGCATTTTATGGAAGTTGTTCATTTACATAATTATAAAAAAGGTTGTTAAGCAAGTTGTTTATATTAATATAACTGAAAAATCATTCTGAGAGAACGTGAAAATTGATTCTCGTTTGTTGTAATCTTATTCGTGTAGGCAAATGCCTCTCAAGCTGTGGAGCGCTCCCCCTAGGGGGGGCGTGATAATCCTACGTGGGGGGGGGGAACATATTGAAAAGTTGAAAGCAAAAAATTACCGAAAGTAAGAAACAAAATACATTTTGACAAAATACACAAGTAATATAAAAAAAAATTCAGTTCCTACTTAGGTCAACAAAGACAAATTTTATTTTGTGGGGTTACATTTCATTAAATACTTACAATTAATAAAAAAATGTATACACATATGACAGAATCACACTATTAAGTGAAAAAATAGAAAACGATTTTTCTTGCAATTTTCCATTTTCCTTTCTATATAGGGTGTTGAACAATTTTTTTTTTTTGCTTGTTACTATTTATTCATTAATTAAATTTAAGAATTCTAATAAAATAGCATAGAATAAAGGAAATCAAATTCTGAGAAATTAGGCCATCCCAGGTGGGATTCGAACCCACGACCTTTGGAGTAGAAGTCCAGCTCTACAGAGACACAACAAACGGTTTTCTTTTCTATATATACTGTTGGACTATTATTTTTGTTTGTTACTATTTTTTCCTTTTTTTAATTCATAAATGAATTAATATTTGAAAAAACTGTATTAACATAAAGTTTCATCCACCACAAGTATAAATAAATATATTTAAACTTGAATGGATGAATATAGAAAGTACTTTATTAACGATAGAAAATTTGAACAAGATATATATGTGTGTGTGATGTTTCAAGTCAGAACCAAGCTACCCAAAACGTCGATTAAAAATTACGTGATTCGCTCCCCAATGCCTCCATTTAACAATTAAGCGAGTGTATGTGGTGTATAGGGAGAGGGCATGGAAAAGAAATAAATAAACAAATCCTCTGAAATACTATTTAGGTCCTTTTATTGCATTCCAAAGCCTTCGGAACCATTTTATAGAAAGCAGTGCACAGAAAAGATCGTACTTCAGAAAGACATATGTGTACGTTTGGGGTAATTAACGCACTGGCTGTGGGAGACATTTATATACGCCGGTAGCACTTAAGAGGTTAAAGTCGTATTGTAGCTTTAGTATCAAAGTATCTAATTATAGAATTCAATATATTATAATAAGCTTATAAATACCTTAATAAATGTATCTGTATTGCACAATGTATTTCATAATTAATTCAACTGTACTAATTTAGTTGCAAGTTTAATAATTACAAGTAACCCTATGGACATGTCATAAAATTATATACAAAATTTAATTCTTATCTTGATAATTTGTACGGTTTATAGTTAAAGTCGTATTGTAGGTTTAGCATCAAAGTATAGTATTATTCAGTTTAATACGAGGGATGATCAGAAAAAAAAGTTTACAATCCACAGCATTTTAAAGCTACATGTTATAGAAAAATTTTGTTTCCCCAGAGTAGAGACAAATGGCAGACATACAGCTGGTTTACGGATAGTTAGTGAAAGTCCCCAGACGGTTCAGAACGAATGAAATGGCAAGACGCTTAGGAAATTGGTCTTGTTTGGAAGTGAGAACCATGATTCAATATTTATGGGCAAAGAACGTGTGCGCATCCGACATTCACAGTCAAATTGTGAAAGTTTATGGTGTAGAAGCAATGAGCAGACATGTAGCGAAATGGTGTCACTCTTTTCAATCAGGCAGATAGGGTGTCGAAAACTGCAATATTGCCGGGAGCCGCCGGCCAAATTCTTCCACGACAGAAATCAACACGGTACGAATTGAAGAAATGATTCAAAATGATCGACGGGTAACTCTGAGTGAAATCACGTCAGAGCTGGGACTGAGCTATGGTAGCGTGCAGCATATCGTTTCTGATGTGCAGCGATATTCCAAGACAGTGCTGTGAAAACATCCGTCGAGACCTGGTTCAGTAGACAGGGCCCTGATATCTACCAAGACGGGTAAAACAAGTTGGTTCTGCGTTCTGATAGATGCCTAAATAGACCTGGTGATTATGTTGAAATGTGATAGGCCCGTGTGTCTCTTAATTCTCTTTTGTATTTTCTATCTATTGTTAATAAATATTTCTTTATTCGACATGTGGCCTTTTTTTTCTGATCACCCCTCGTACATTGTCATTGTATGGAGGGGGTTCGATGAAATTCACGTTTGAATACTGAGTCGCAAATATTAAAAGTTTGAAAAGCACTGGTGTAAGCCAAGGATTGGTAAACTTTCGAGAAAGAGGAGCCAGGTTTAAGTGAAGCAAAATAAATAAGGCATCAAAGAGAAATTAATGTGTGTATGCCTGAGTATGACGGAGAGAGGATGGACTTTTGTAGTAATTATTAATTAAGACTATCCAGTGCTTCAGTTAATATTTTTATAGTAAAATAAAGTTTTACACATAGTTACATTTTTCATTCCTTCTAAAACTAAGATTCATCGAATAATTCTAATTCTAATATTTTTACTGTTTCTCAATAAACTTTGTCGATGGAAAACAATTTAATATTGAGGTAGTTGTCTAAAACTTGTCAAATGTTTAAATGTGTATACAAATAGTAGTATTTTTTTTCAATGCATAACAATAAATAATTTGATAAAGAAAACAATAATTTTTAGTAAGTATAACTGATTTTTGTATAATACACAGAGACAGAAATCTGATGGACCGTGGTTTTCAATTCATTGGTTTAGGCCAGCGATTCCCAAAGTGGTCTATATAGACCTCCAGGGGTCTATGATGACCTGCAAGGGGTCCACGTCAGCGAAAAAATAATTTGGGGGTCTATGAGGTGGAAATGGGGATCTATGATGGTGGCTCTCCATAAATCAAATCATGATTTGAATTTTAAAAGAAAATTTAGTTAAGTGGAAACCAGATTTTATCAATTTAATAGATTTATTTACTAATTTTAATGTGGTTAATTTGCAGTTACAAGGTTATAGAATAAATTTTATTAAAACAAGGATCGTGTCCGCAATTTTGACTTTAAAAATACATACCTGTTAGTTTCATTTTCTCAGGAATTATGAAATATCGTGAGAAAATTTTAATGACTTTTCCTGTTGAGAAGGAGGTTCAGGGTGGTTGCCAATCTCTAATACAAAAGAAAGGGAGGGGGGATAAGGTCTGATTACTACTAAGGGGAACACTATTAGAGCCTGAACACTATTTAGGGTTAAACCTGACATGATTGATTCCACATGTTTAAAAAGTGTTATTGAAGCACCAGATTCATCCCTCCCGTAATAAACATTTGCTTATTTATCAATTATTTTATGTATTAATTAAATGTTAATTTAATTAACACATTTTTCTTAAGTTTTAAAAACACAATACTTCACTTCAGTTAGAAATAAATCGTTTAAAGTAAGTAGCTCTGTGTTACCAGCTGTCAAAAAAACATTTAAATTGGTAAATTTGTAAGAAAAATATTAGGTAAACTCCAAACTCAAACTACTCCAAACCAAAAAACATGGCAAGGGGTCTAGGAGACAAAAACATTTTGGAACCTCTGGTTTAGGTAATACACATGTAATGTACCCTACATATGCAGGGACTTTTTAAGGCATAGGCCAACTAGTCATGGGCCTCGAGCCTCGATACAGGGCCTTGACAGCCTCAATAGGATCATAATTTCAGTAATTTTAATCTTCATATTTTATTCCCGGGTATATTTTTTGAAAAACTCAAAATTTTGAACTACTATATGCCAACTGGCAACAGCGGCAAAGCTTTGTAATTACGTCATGTTCGTCGTCCTATTTAGGATTGGCCAACCACCATTTAGGCGAAAGGTGGTAGTCAGTAGAGTTTGTTTGTACATAGGTTTTTGGAGATTGTGAGTCGTGCACATTTATTTGTTAAACCAGGAGAAGTCACGCGCTCGATGTTCACGTAAAGTCCCCCAGTCCCCCGATTTTTTTTTTTTTTTTTTTGAAGTGAAAACTTCTATAGCGCGTTGGGCACTTTTTGGTAGGGGGAAATCTTATGGTCACCGACAATTAGATGAACCAATAATGGTAAACTATGCATCAAATCCTCAATATATTCTTCCACGTGACGATGAAATATTTGAAAGTACAAAAAGTCTAAGTATTGTTGAAATTAATGCTGACAATGATATAAACAATTATAATAATGTTAAAAATCAAGTACATTGAAATTTAAAGTATCCAACTACGTTCGGAACCGTGATTTTGCAAAAGCATAAAAACGAATATTTTTTTAATATTTAGTGTCACTTATAGGTTAGAATACACGTATGAAGTTGTTTTAAGCATATGGTTACAATAAAAAGTTTATTCAATGCAATTTTTTGGCAAAAATTGAATTTAGAATTATTTATTTTCAAAACAGTCTACTTTTATGGAAAATGCTTCTATAATACTTTTACTTTTTATACTTTTTAAATATTAAAAAAAAATAATCGTTTGTACTCTTTTACAAAACTACAATTCCGAAAGTAGCTGGATTCCTTAAGTAAATACAAATACTATCCATAAATAATGTGATTGTATATTAATTGTTATTTCAATTGAATAGTATTTATATTTTGTCATGATCTTGTACAGCCCGTAATATATTTGAATAATAAAAAACTACATATAAACATGCATATAATTGTTGTTCGGAGTATCAATAGATGTGAAAACTGGATTGATGTTGATTCAAACATTATGAAATTTCAAAGTTTAATACTAAAAGTTCTAAATTTTCACTTCCATCGGCAGTCTCTATAACTTTTTTTTAATAATTATTATCATCGTACGCGATAAAAATCGTAATTCCAATGAATAATTTAATTAGGAAAAAGTATATTATGTACTTTGAAGAACTTTTCAATTTTTTTGATAATTTGAAAAAAGAATCCAATCAAACTGAACTAAATTGTTTCAAATGTGCACGCCTTTAATAAAGGACACAAATCACAGATACTTTTCGTTAGTATCACACGACCGATATTTGAAGGCAAAACTGTCATATTTTGTTCAGGATATTCTAGTTTTATTATCCCTGGGTGATCGACAAATAGTAGGCTGAACTTTTTGCTGTGTGTGTCTTGTGGTTCACTCGTATTTTATCGTAATGATATCTTTTTAACAAGCTTTTATAAGTTTCACTTGTATGTAATGGAATATTTGAGCTCGATTTTTACCCACTTTAAAAGGTCAGATTAATTCGAAATTTTGCACACTTGTCAAGAATCGATGACAATACAATAATTTCATAATTTTGTTCCATTGTCCTGATCAGGATCCTCAAAAATAAGGATACTGAGATTTGGCAACTAATTCATCATATCGTTTCCAGATTTGGCGATAAATGCATAAACCATTTTCAGATTTAGCGAATAATTCCATACGCCATTTCCAGATTTGTCGACTCATTCCAAATTTAGTGACTAAAAGATTAAAGTGAAAGCCTAAAACCACAAATAGGCTTGTGGTTAATACAAATAAAGCAAAAGAAAGTTTCCTTTGTGTGAAAAAGATTAGGGTGGGTGCTTACTTTTTCTGAAAATGGAAATAAAAAAATAAGACTTGTGTATGTGAATAATTATGATTATTGTTCTAACTGCTAAATATTTTTTTATTTTGATAAAGCAATATGTTTAAAAGTAATGATACGTGGGGTGCTTTGTACTACATTTTTACACTAACTCAGCATTTCAGAATAGAACTAGTAAGAAATTATAACAATTAATGTAGAGCACCCCACGCTTTTATCCCAATGACATTCATTTTTTCGTTATTAATTTTATTCTTATATTAAGAATTATTTTTTTACTTTTTAGTTTGATTCAATATAAAAGAGTGTTTTTCAGTTTTTTTTTTTTTTAACTATAATTTATTTGATGGAAATCTTTATATATATAAGTAATATATTCAAAATCTTCCTTTCTACTCAAACGTTTCATGTTCATCGCTATTTTTCAAAGTTACTTTCGCTCTCATGATTACTATCCATCATTTCATCAGGTTCCTCCCTTGCTTGAGCCATTTCTTGTTCCGAAGTTTTAACTTCATCAAATAGAGATCACACACGCTCCATTTCTTTTTTTCATTTTCAGTTAATTTACATTTATAAACTAAAATGAGTCATACAAAACAGCAATCAAAACCATTAAGTCGTTCACCCGGGGGGGAATGTAGCCTATTCATAGGAAATCTTTTGGAACAAATGTGGTCACTCAAAAAACTTAGTCCCTCCAAGTACCCTAAGATTGTAAAATACGATTGCCACTCCTAAGAAAAGAGAGAGAGATACATAACAAATACATTCTAATTCCCATGAAGATTGTCATATAAGAAGACACTAATAAAATCTTTGGCAACAAATAGTTTTCCCAAAATTAAATGTTTCGTGAGTGTGGGGTAACTCAGTGCCCCACACGACAGCTCCCAGGTTAAGGATTAGCGCTTGTACGAGTTTTTGAGAACGTATACTATAACACATCACTCAATAAGTCACGGGCTTAACATATAGATGGCGCTATCATCTAACTTTCCTAACCTTGTAGTACTGACTTTCAACCGCACGTGTCAAACTTTTGTCATAATATCGTGTTTAGATGAAATGTTACAGTGGTTTCAGTAAAGCAACTTTTGTTTGCTTAGAAACTGTGGATAAAAAAGAAATTCGCGTGTTAATTAAACATCACTTTTTGATGGCGATAAACACTGTTCAATCAAAACAATGGCTCGATAAGTTTTTTTCGGACACTTCTCCAGCGTCAACAATGGTTAAGACGTAGTATGCAGACTTAAAACGTGGTCGCACAGACTCAAACGAAGCTGAGCGTTCAGGTCACCCAAATTTTGCAATTGCTCCAGAAAACATCAAAAAAGTCAATAAAATCGTTTCAGCTGATCGTCAAATGAGGTTGCATGAGATAACAGAGCATTTAAAGGTATCAGAAGACAGTGTATTCACTGTTTTGCATGATCATTTGTCAATGAGAAAGCTGTGTTCAAAGTGGATTCTGCGTTTGCTTACTGTCAATCAAAAACAACAACGCATCGACGATTCAGAGTGTTGTTTGGAGCTGCTTAAATGAAATATAAACAGGATTTTTTATGTAGATATGTGATAATGGATAAAACATGGATCCATTACAACACGCCTGTACCAAAAAATCGTCATCTGAGTGGATAGCAGCTGGTGAAAACCGTCCAAAGCCTCACATGTCAGCTGGCAGGGTTAGGGCATCCGTATTTTGGGATGCACATGGAATTTTGCTTAATGACTACCTTGAGAAAGGCAAAACAATTAATAGTGAATATTACATGGAGTTATTGGATTAACTGAATGGAAAAATAAAGAAAAAAACGTCCTCAAATGCAAAGGGAAAAAATACTGTTTCACCAAGACAACGCTCCTTGCCACAAGTCCATGAAAACGATGGTTAAATTGAACAAATTGCGCTTCGAATTACTTTCCCATCCATCATACAGTCAAGATCTAGCTCCTAGTTACTACTGGCTGTTAAGCCCGGGACTTATTGAGTGATGTGTTATACCGTCTACTTAAAAGAGTCGCAAGTGAAGCCGACTTTTGCAAGGCGCCCAGGGCCTCAAGAAATTATAAGACATAATTCACAAAGTATGTCTTATGTTACGTATATCAACTTTTATTGCATTCATAAGTTTTGCAATATTGAAAAATTGTAATTTTATAATAAGCTTAAAATAACATATTTTAGTAGCTGCTAAAGTTCCCTTTTATGCCAAAAAAAAGAACATTACTTTTTTGTTTAGTCTGAATTATCCTTGTACTAGGTTTCTTTGTATTGACGTTAGGGAACTTCTGTATCCCCTCAGGCGATAAAATAAAATACTGAGCTAGTATTTATCCTCTAGTCTAAGATTTCGCAACATTGTTTTGCTTATGAATCCCCAGAGTTCTCATTTTAAGTATGGAGTACATCATGTGTGCACAGAGTGGCTGCGATTGGGAATTAGAAGTGGAAGAACAGCAAAAAGTGTACACAAAACAAAAAGTACCAGAATCTCTAGGGAGTATACTAGGATGAGATTAACAACAAAATTTAGAAGTTTAGCTAAAAACTGGTAAGTTTTACACTTTCTGGGTGGATAGGGACCGGGAAATAAAAATATTGACAGTTCACAAACTTTCAGTTTTGAAACAAAATTAAGTGTCTGCTTTCGCCTGGAGAAAACTTCCGCACATTCATTTAAATTGAGGTCCATTTTTTCAATGGCCAACATTGCCATATATGACAGACTTTCTTAGAGCATTAAATTCTTTAAATAATCGGCAATCTTGCCTAGACACTGAAAGGTAAATGGGTACAGGGAATGTTTAAAATAACTTTAAAAGCTTAAAAAAGAGCTTGTAAATCAATTCTGGTTGTAAATGTTATAATTGCTCACCCTCTGTTTTAACCCTTTCACGACGACGTACTGATCAACGGAAAACACTGTCAAGACAGCGGTGTCACATATGCATCCACCTCAAATGTTGCCGGCTGATTCACTACTGTGGTGAATCGTGTCTCTTTCTTGCTCTACAGCAGTGATTCTCGACCATTTTTTGTTGTAATTGTTGTTTAAACAATTTCAAAATTTGGCGACGCACCAACTAGAAGATAAGTTTAAAAGAATTTGTTTTGCTTATCTTTAATACACTTCCATATTTATCCACAAAAAATTAATTAAACACACCACGAATATCGTTAGGATACCATGAATACACTTCTCGATTTTAGTTTTTTTCTCAGAGTATAATTAATAATTTTTAAAAAATAGTTGCCGGCGGCACACCCCAAGAATTTGGTGGCAAAGTGGTTGAGAATCATTGTTCTACAGCAGGGATGTCCAACCCGCTGCCTGGGGGCCGCATGTGGCCCGCCTTGAATAATTTTGCGGCCCACGACATTCTTTACAACTTTACAAAATTCGACTATTTTGAACAAAATTTTTTTGTTTGAAAAGTGTGTTTTTTTTTTTTTTTTTGTAATAAATAAATCCCAAAATTTTTATTGTTTTATCACGTTGCTCCTGGTACTGCGAATCTCTTTTTTGTCTAAATTGAAATTTATTGAACATAAATCGTGCACAAACTTAACGCACAAAAATCTGTAACATCAATTAAGGTAATGCAAATACTCATGCATTGAGATCGACTTGCAAAAACTAAGTGAAAGAGTTGAGAAACAGAATACCTCACTAATTAAATAAATTAAACATTATTTGATCATTGCATTATTATTATACTACCTATGTTTGTATACATGAAAAACAATGAAAACGATAATAATATATCAGTCTGTTTTAAATTTTCACTCCAACAAATGTTTGTGATCTATCCAAATCTAATATAAAGATATATATTTTTATATGCGGTCCTCGGGATTGTAAAGTTCTTCCGAAGTGGCCCGTGAGGTCATTTGAGTTGTCCACCCTGTTCTACAGGATTGACCATCCCCACGGAAAAGTGCATTGAACGGCCCACCATCCTATAAAGGGGTTTGACCCTCGTGCATATATGACACACCCGTCTTGAAAGGTTTAAAGAGCACATTGATTTCAGAAGATAAGCGCGGAATTCAGCAAGAATGCCAGCTCCTGTAGATTATAATAATTTCAGTAACTACTCTAATCGTAACTTGTAAAGTTTACTTAATAAAAATATTCATATATTTAGGGCCGTGGGTAGCCTAGTGGTTAGAGCATCGGACTCCAGCCCGGAGGGTCTGGATTCGATGTCCAATCCCACCAAATACCCTCCGAGTACACACGGAGTACGGATTAGTGGGTTCAAAAGTCTTGTGAGCGATCGCAGCCAAAATCACGGGTGCAGGGGGCTGGAGAATATTACCCTCCCCTCCAGTTCCATGCCTAAATTGTGGTGGTAGAGATAGGTGGTGGTGCCATGTATCGTGTAGAAGTCCAAACTGTATCAGGCTCTGGAAACTTACATTCCTTCCCTCCGAGAAGGACACGACAACAACAACATTCATATATCTCTTTCTAGTTTTGAAATTTGAAACAAACAAATTAAAGTTTCTTTAAATCTCTTTTCAACGGGAGGGTTGCAAATCTGTGAATTATGAAATACATCATTATTAAATACATTAATGAAATATATACCAAAAAATTATTTAACATTATAGAAAAATACCAATATTTTTTACACTCAGTCACAAAAAAATATATGCATATCCTGAATGAAACGAGCTAGTATCACGAAACTTGGCATGTATTTAGTGCATGAAAAGATAAGCAAATGATTGTAAATTCAGAAGAACAGGTTGCTTTATTATGAAGATATGTCATAAAAATGTTACAAATCAGTAGGCAGTAAATCCACCACTGGCAGCTATACAAGCTGAAGCACAGCTTGGCATTGAATCAATGGGATCGCTTATGACCTCCTGCTGAAGATCATGCTATAGTCTTTGCAACATGGCAGTTAATTCAAGAGCGTTTCGGGACGCTTACAGTTGCCTTCCTAGCACTTCTCAAACGGACTTTATTGGTGAAAGGTCTGGTGACCTGGGAGGCCATGAAAGTGCATCATATACTTGAAGACAATGCTAGAAGAGTCGATAAGCATCGTTGTCTTGCCGATAAATGGCACCTGGGTGACATGATGGCATATGCAGTACAACTGATGTTACATTTATAAGCTGATACATTTATAACAATAATATATTAGTTTAACCCTCCAAGCGGTCTACACGTAAAATTCCGCCATTCCAGAGATGCTTTTTCTGCCTTCAAGCAAGATTCCCAAAAGCGGACGAGCCGCATTCTTAAAAATACGGCTCAACCGCTTTTGAGAACCCCACCTGAAAGCAAAAAAATATGTGCGGTGCATTTTTGAAGCATCTCCAGAATGGCAAGACTTTAAGTGCAGACCGCTTAGAGGGTTAAATATGTATTTCATTTTTTGTTATGTCAGAATGCATTTTGTTTGCTTACTTTCAGTAAATTTATAATTTTTTTAAAATAATCTTTTGTTTTCCAACTTTTTCAACATGCTCGCGCACCCCTCGTTAAGTTTTCACGTCCTCCCTGTGGTGACGTGCCCCCCTCCCCCAATTTGAGAAACGCTGGCTTAACAAAATTCGATAGATGTCAAAACGAAAAACAGTGTTCTTAATAAATATTAATTAGCAATATCCTGAAATATGAAATCTTGATCTTTCATCTTGATAATTGCACACTAAAAAAAATGTTCACATCACGTAAAATATAGTAAACTATTCATTACTCAAATTCACTCTGCTTAGTCTTTTAATTCAAACATAATTATTAAAAATGTGACCATCCTAATGAAGATGACACTGTACAAATAGTAATTGCTTCTCGAAACAATTAAAATAATAATGACTCACTAAGAAAAATGTGTTTTCATGAAAGAATTATTTGACTCAGTTAATGATCGACAAAGAGCCACACTCTCCACCAGAATTAATCCGTCGTGTAAGTTTATTTTTTAAAACTCCAGAGAATGAGTCATATTATCAAGAAAATGTTTTTGAAAAATCTGCATTTATTCCGGCAGAGAAACAAAAAGAAAATAATTTGGTAGAAGCTGTCAAGAATGAAGTTAAAATGTTTCAGTTTTCAAGAAGAGTCTCACGGGAAAAACATTGTGAAAAACGAATTGTGTTCTGACTGTGGAATATTTTGTGTAATATTTATCGTAGAAGAGACACATTCATGAGAGCTTTAAGGAACGCGAAAGGATTTTATATCAGTAAAAATAACGAATTATTTCTTATTCAATGCAATCCAATGAAAAACTAAAATAATAGTTTTCCTTTGATGTATCCCATTATTAATACCTTCATTGAACAATTTTTATACTTGGAGACTTATACATATTAATTACGCAAATACATATTTTCACTTTAAAAATATCTTGTAGTTTATTGCAGGATTTACAAACTGTAAATTCAATTTACCTCTAACAAATGTATCGCAACAATTCCAAGAACAATTGTTGTCACTTCACAATTTTCGTGACTGAGTGGCAACGACCCTCGTTATTTTAAGCCTCGGCGAAGTGAAAAGGATGACAACTGTACTGTCACTCCCCTCTCCAAACTACCAAACCGCATCAATGGAAAGTCTGAGCCTCGACAGATTTAACATGTTACTGAGGGAATGAGAGAACATTAACGTCGCATTATTCAGCTATTCTAGGGCTTTTGGTGACGGACCTCGTAATTTTGAACCATGGTCACGTGACGAGGACGACACCTGAAACCTCGTTCCAGAACTGTTATTAGCAATAGCAGCACCGAATGCAGAAGCATGTGAATGCCGAAAGGAACTACTTTGAAGGTGATACTGTCACGGAGAACTGATTCTGTGAGTGCAATGCTTTTTTGGACCAGTCTAGTATTTTTTTTGTGCTATACCTCATATTGACCTTGTTAACCAAAGGGGTCGTGCTTAAAAACACACTGTAGTGTTTTTGTTGCGTCGAGGGATCAAGCCCTGGTGCTATATAAGACCCTTTAGGTAGAGGTAACTAATGTACCGAATGTTCTGGCGTATAACTCTCACCTATGATTTAAATAGCACTTTTCAAGCTTAATGTATATTTCCCGTATAACGCGCAACTCCTTTTCTATCGACAAATCCGAAATGTACATGTGCAATTCTCCTATCTTTTGAAGTCTGGAAATAGTTTATGAGTAAAAAATTAAAGCATGGAATGAAATTTAAAGTCACATTTAACCTGGGAGAAGGCGCTGTCGACACGAACGTTAATGGTTGTGCGGGGTGACTGAGTCACCCCAATCCCCTTTTTATTGTTATTTTAATTGTACAGGATGAAAATCGTAATTACAGTGAATAACTTAAATAAGAGAAAGTATACTTACCTACTTAAAAAGACTTTTCGATATTTTTTTTTTTTTTTTTTGATAATTTGAGGGGAAATTTAATCAAACTGAACTTAAATGTTTCCAATGTGGGTTTTTTTTTTAATAAAGGTTAGAAATCACAGAAACTTTTTGCTTACATTACAGGAATGATAGTTGCAGGGAAAAACTGTCATATTGTGTTCAGGTTATTGTAATTGTATTGTCCCTTGGTGATCGAAAAATAGCATGTGGAATTTTTTCTTGCTTGTGAATTTCTTGACAGAGCGCAATGCGTCTTGTGGTACGTGTGGCTTTATAACTGTTTTGATGGAGTTCTTTTGGAAGCATTTGAAAACTTTCCTTTCAACTCAAACGTTTCATGTTCTTTCATCACTTTTCTCAAATTTACTTTCACAATCATGATTACTATCCATTATTTCATCATTACATCATTTTTTTTTACCGAAGTTTCATTTCCATCCAAAAGAGTTCGCAGATGCACATTTCTTTTTTTTATATATATTCTGTTTATTTGCATTTATAAACCATAATATATAACACAGCAATTAAAACCACTAATTCGCTCACCGAAGAAAAATGCAGCTTTTACATAGAAAATATTTTGGAGCTAAAGTGGTTGCTCGGGGTGCTCAGTCACCCCAAGCACTTCAAAATCTTTTAACATTACGCCCAGAAAAGGAGATATGAGACAAATACATTTTAGTTCCCACAAAGATTATCATATGGGATGATACTGAAAAGGTCATGAGCAACAAATAAACATAGTATAACTAACAATGTAGATAGATTTAAATATGATTATATTTATTTATGAATCATGGTAATAGAGATGGAAAAAAAAATTCGGCAGAATTATATAATGCAGTGCTCCGCAACTTTTTTATCGCTGCGAACCGGTCAACTTTTGATAATTTTACCGCGGCCCGCTGAGGGTGGAACTCGTTGATTGTTTATATTTTGGATTGTTTTGATTTAACAATTTTAATTGAGTTACATTTAAATATGCCTTCAAAATAAAATATAATAAACCAAAAATGAATAAAAGTGATTTAAAGTGGAATATAAAGTGATTTCCGTGGAAAGTTGCACAAATCCGAGAGAAATGCACCACTTTAAATAAAATGGCAATAGTTTAATGTTCTTTAGCCAGCCCGACACCATTTGATCGACGGACCGAGGGTTACGGATCACTGCGATAATGCACTTGAAGATATAACGTAAGTCAAGTATTTCGAAATTTTCATGGTATCCAATAAGGGGAGTGGATAAGGTATTTTAAACAATTTTAATGCCCTTTTATTAACTTCGCCTGTATTTAACGGTGTCCTTGTAGTCGATTTTTACTCACTTTTAAAAGTCAGATTAATTCGAAATTTTGCATACTTGTCAAGGACCGATGAAAATACAATAATTTATTAATTTTAACGCATTGTCCTTTTCAGGATCATGAGGATTAACGATTTCCCATTACCAGGTTTGGAAACTAATTCAAGTCAAAGATTTGGCGACTTAAAGATTAATTTATTATCCTAAAGTGAAATCTCTCGTGGTTAATACGAATATATCAAAGGAAAAAAAGGTGTTCTTTGTGTGAAAAAAGGAAGGATGCGTTGGCTGAACCTACATTTTGCAAACCAGTCCGTATCGCCGCCCTGATAGGATGCTAATGGATATTCTAGATTCTATAAAAATGACACATTTCAGATTAATTCATCAATGAATAAATGATAGCTTAAATAACTAAAAAGCGCGCTTTTTTTTGTAGACCGAATTATAAACTGAAAAATATTTATTGTTTAAATAAAAATAAAAATCACGCTTTTATTGTATATCGAACGAATAAATAAAAAATAATTATTATTTTAAGAATAAAATGACTAACGAGAATATTAATGTCATTGTGGTAAGAGTGTGGGGGATGTGCTTTGTACTGCATTTTTACACTAACTCTGCGTTTCGAAATAGAACCAGTAAGAAATTATAGCAATTAATATAGAGCACTCCATGCTTTCAACACAATGACATTAATTTTCTCGTTAGTCATTTTATTCTTATAGTAAGAATTATTTTTTACTTGTTAGTTGGATTAACTATAAAAGCATGTTTTTTAGTTTTTAAACCATAATTTATTTAAATTAATATGGACTTCGAGTTCTTACTCTAATTTTTTTCTTTATTTTTAAAAGTATAATTTTGCACCCGTAAACTTCAATCTTAATTTCCGATGTACGCCAGATTATACGGTACAACAAAACTGTCCAGGTTCACTAGCCTTCATGTAGGCTGGTGTGGAAGTTTGTAGAGTGGAGCGCCAACTCAGAAATTGTCTGCGTTACTTGACCATGGCTCAAAATTTGGGGGTCCATCATCACGTTACCGCGATGTTGATGAAAATCAATCGCCTAAGTATAAAGAATTCTTGTTCTTTTTTTTATTAAGTGAAATATATAATTCTAAGCTTTAAGCGACCGAGAAATTTAATATGCAACCCTAACTTCCACTAAATGATTGTTTCGAATGTTAATTAGCATTTTTTCGGTACCCAGCTTTGAACGTAACACACATTGGAAGTATTTTTTCCTTTTATTTCATTTAGATTTTGCGCGCTTTTTAATGAGGTCTTTTCATCCATAAAGTCATATGATGTGGTCGGTTTTTAGAATGAGTCAGCAGCATCATAACCTCAGGCGTAACACATTTTCAAACACCACATCACTAGATCACCCGTCTTCAGTCAGCATTCTGCGTTAGTTTTTAAATATTTTATCAGCTACTAAGTTGAATATGTTCGCAAATTTTAGAGCGATTAATTTTACTTCTTCAAAGAATTATCTCTGAGTAATTGCTCCTTTTAAGAGCGTTTATAGTATAAGTATAGTACGTAAATTTGATAATCATAGGTTGCATTTCAAGTATATTTAAATAAATGCTGTTTATTTTGAAGTGCATATTGCATATGAGCAGTAAAGATTCCACAAATCGCTTAATCATATATATACTGTAAAATAGATCTGGGTTCGAGATTTTTATGCTCTCAGTCGCAAAGAGCAAGACAGTCCTTTAAGAGAGATGAGAATTTACTGTCGAAAAACAATCCTTGAAATACAGACACCATATTCGCATAATAAATCTCATCATCACATCCTCTACGGTGTTCATACACAACTATCAGTGTCTGAAATACATGTATGAAAAATATTATTCACAAGCACTCGCTCGTCCTACACAACAGCTGATGTAATAACTAATCACCGGTCGACTCTTCATGGTAAAATAAATTCTACTCTTCAACTTTCATAACAAGACTAACTAAATTTCGGCGAGCGACTCCCTATCTATAGGCCTCACGGATCTTTCGAGGAAGATCGGCTTACGTCATAGATTGTGATATTAGTATATTTCTCCAATTACTTCCAGAAGAATCCATAGGGTCATGAACTCGCCAATAGGGTCACCAAGTCTCCAACATGGTCACCAAAAATGATGCCAACTGGGCTCTATCGCTAAAATTTTGCCAAGTTTCCTTTGAATCACCATTATAATGTAAGGAACGTCGTTGCTTGCGAATATTACAATTTCATCATAAAATAAATACAACACAGAGTAATATAAAATTATTACACGTCCAGATATAAATTATGTACGCCGTTTTAAATATTCTTAACCCAAAATTCGTAACAATTTAAAGACGTGGTGATTGGTAAGGAATTCATTAACGGTGATCATTATTTAAATCAACGATACTCAACCTGCTGCCCGCGGGCCGCATGTGGGCCCCCCGGAACTTTCTGAGTGGCCTCATTTCACTAAAAAACTCAACTTTTAAAGAACAATGTATAAAAGATTTAGCTAGAAATTCAATCAATCAAGCAATCCCATATATCTATTTTGCTATCGATGTGGTGTATTGACTAGCTCATGGAGGTCAGCAATTATTAAACATATTCTTAACTTAGTGTTGATAAATTAATTATCAAATACATTGGGCAGTACCAGTGGAGCACACAAGAATTTTTCAAGGGGGATAGGTAGGTCCAGGTTCGAAAGTCCACCATTCTCGTATCATACCCTTATCATATGGCGTCGCCAAATATATTGTTACGAATTTTGTGTAAATAGTGTAAATAATTTGTATTTGAGTGTTTAATGCATTTATATTACTCTATGTTATGTTTATTTCATGTTAAAATTGTACCATTCACAAGCAATGCCGCCCCTTACGTTATAATGGCGATCCAATGAGAATCTTGGCGGTAGAGCCAAGTTGGCATCATTTTTGGCGACCAAAGTGGCGGCCAATTTGGTGACTTTGGTGACCAATTTGGCGTCATTGGCGACCATGTTGGTGAGTTCAGAACCCTCGGGAATCTTCTAGAAAGTAGCAGATATCTCCACGAGTGTCACGTTCAATGACACGAGCTGTTATATTTCTGGAAGTTTCTGTCGCGCCTATAAATGAGAAGCTCGCCGGGACGGCGAGGAGTCTGGATTAAACCAGCGAGTAGTGAGGATTGTTTTGATTAGCTCGGCTGTGCTTGTGAATAATCTTTACTTGCGTCTATTTTCAAACACTGGATATATTGTTTGATTGCTGTTGAAGGTGTGAAGACCTTTGGATATTTACTCTGTGAATATCGCTGCTGAATCCTGTATTTAAAGGATTGGATTTTTGATAATAAATTCGCATCGCTCTTAAAGAACTGTTTATTTTCTTTGTGATTGTTTTTCGCATAAAATCCCCGAACCCTCGGATCTACGTAACAATATTCTTTTGATTTCTTCGATCGTGCGGAAAATTAATAAAATTAATAAAAAATAAACTGTTGGATAAATATAATTAACTTTATTCAATAAAACTATTTATTTATAACAATTAAAATTAAATTTAACTTACTATACACTTATGAGTACAATCAATTAAAAAAGAAATCAAGGGTTATGGAGGGTCTGAACTCGCCCTCTGCCTTGTATGCTCCACTGTGCAGTACTGGTACATTTATAAGTATATTACATAATTGTAAATGTGTCAGTCTTTAGTTTTGCTCCTTTTCAGTAAATTAAAAAAAAAATTTATAAATAATATTTTGTTTTCGATATGCTCATGCCCCCCATGTAGTGTTATCACGCCCCTTTAGAGGGCATACCCTCCAGTTTGAGAAACTCTGGTTATATTTCATTTAATATTTCGGGAGCCCTTAACTTAAAAAATCGCCCAACTAATATGTAGACACCATGCACATCTACCTTTTTTACCCTTGTTCTTTCGTTGAAAAAGCAATAAAATTTCAAAAGAATTCATGGAATATTTAAGTTGCACAAGACGGCATGATGCTTGAAGGTATGGTATGGTTTCTTTTATCATTCGTATCCTTTCATATAAAAAAGAAATAAAAAGAAGCAAAAAAAAAAAGAAAGAATCATCTTTTCAAAATATACACTACATGGAAAAATTCTTATTTGGAAGAGAAATTGAAATTCTGTTTGTTGGTAAATAGTCTATTTGATTTGAAAGTACTGTGAAAAAAAGTACATTTTTCTCAAAACGCTTGCAAAATAAAATATTTGCATTCATAAAAAAACAACTTATGCTCCAAAAAATGATTAAAAGATATTGACAGTGTCTCACTTTCAACAGAAACAAAAATTAAAATTAGTTAATCGAATTTATTTTTTACAGAATCTTTTTTTTTTCAACCTCGTCTAGCTTTCAATAAGCATTATGGGTATTAGCAAAATAGTAATAAAAAAAAAAGAGTAGTAAAAAAAAGTAGTCTGAGACAATAACTAAGTTTTTATAATTTGTCGTTATTCATTCGGCTTGTTTTTGTATAAGGAAAAGAAAATAGTAATAACGAATTCTCAAAAAATAAAAAAAAAATGTGCAAAAAGTATAATTCGGTTTCAATTGTCCTTTTCCAAGTAAATAGAAAAAAGTGGATTATTTATTTTGAAAGAAATGATGCATAAAAAAAAATATTTGTAAGACAATTTCAGAGGGAGAAAGAATCATTTTTTTTTCCTTGGCATGTTTTTAACGAAGGGTTTTAAAAGTAATTAGAAAATAAAAAGAAAATATTCGAACGAAAGATCTGATTGGTTCCTGGAAAGAAAAACCCCAATTATTCGTGAAACAAATAACATTAAATGAAGAAGATAATGTTCGCAATCAAAAGTAATTTGAAAACCTATTTAATGACATCTGTATATAGTAAATTTTAATTAACATTAAAAAAACTAATCATCGCAATTGGGTTTTTTTTCTTTGCACGTGAAACTTTTAAATTGACCAAAGACAAAAATCCCTTTTTCAGAGTCATTAGAGGATTTGTAAGGAAAACGAAATTACTTAAACATAATTAAATATTGGCTATTGATTGAAAAAAAATATTGTTTAGTCTCATTTTTTTTTTATATATTTCATTTGAAATAAGAGGTTTATTTTGTGAACAATATCTATGAAAATTAATTTATATGTTACTTAAAATTTGAATATTTGTATCGATACGAGATTATAATTGTTTGAAAAATATAAATTCTGAACGTTAATTTAAAAAGTATTAGAAATAATGTGGTGATTAAAATTAACGCAAGTTAAGATGCAAAAGATGACATGTAAAATGTGCACCAGGGCTGTATTCAAAATACATTGCATAAAAAAATGCAATATTAGTTTCAAATGAAGAAGAAATATTTGTTTTTTAACGCGCTTTTATAAGTTTCACTTGTATGTAATGCAATCTTGAACTCGATTTTTACCCACTTTAAAAGGTCAGATTAATTCAAAAATTTGCACACTTTTCAAAAATCGATTGCAATATAATAGTTTCATAATTTTGTTTCATTGTCCTGATCAGGATCCTCATAAATAAGGATTTTAAGGATTTCGAGATTTGGTGACTAATTCATTATATCGTTTCCAGATTTGGCGACTAATTGGATAAACCATTTTCAAATTTGGTGACTAATTCCATATGCCATTTCCAGATTTGGCGACTAAAAATAAAGTAGCTACTCTAAAATCGCGAATAGGCTTGCGGTTAATACAAATAAACAAAAAAAAAGTATTCGAAGGTGAAAAAGGGTAGGGGGTGCGTAGTTTTTCTGAAAAGGGAAATTTAAAAAAAAAAGACTCTTGCATGTGGATAAAAATAATTAATGTCCTTACTGCCAAATATTTCTTATTTTTATAAAGCAATATGTTTAAAAGTGATGATACGAATTAACATTATAGCAATACGTTTAAAAGGGGATAATACGATTGACATTTAATATTTCTTCTTAAACCTGTATCTATAGTGACGGAATCTTTGAAACATAACGATATGGGACTCATCTGAGGCCCCGTAAACGGAGAAAATAAATACCCTTGAGACCCATTAATTAATATCGTTTGAAGAGCAAGACTAATTCCAGCACAGCCACATAATTCCGGCTCCAAATATCAAACTCAAGGATAAACTCAACAAAGAATACATGATAGTTTTAAAAATTAAAAAAACAGGCTTTTATTGTAGATCGAACTAAAAAAATGAAAAATCAATTATCCTTTAAAAAAAACTAAAAAACATGCTCTTATAGTGAATCGAACTAAAAAGTAAAAAACTAATTCCTAATATAAGAATAAAATGAATAACGAGAAAATTAACGTCATTTGGGTAAAAGCGCGGGGTGTGCTTTGAACTATATTTTTACACTAACTCAGCATTTCGGAATAGAACTATAGTAAGAAATTATAGCAATTAATATAAAGCACCCCACGCTTTTACCCGAATGATATTCATTTTCTCGTTAATCATTTTATTCTTGTATTAAGAATTAGTTTTTGTTTTTTTTTAGTTGGATTCACTATAAAAGCCTGTTTTTTAGTTTTTTTTAAACTATAATTTTTTAAGAATCAGATATTTTATTGGATCATTAATACTTTTCGGAATTTTTGCAATAAAATAATGATTATATCCTTTTTATTTTATTAGAGAAGTGTGCGACAATTAGTTTAGAAATTATTCCATTTGTAGTCATTCGATAACTGAATTGGTTATGTTTGTACTGAACCAATACAAAAACCTATTGAATGCTAAAAACATAATGTTAGTAGAACCACACAAATAAAAATATTTCACTGGCCACGAAACTAACTTTGGGGCAAACGCACACTCGATACTAACGTTAATGAACGCGTGGGGTGACAGAGTCACCTCAATCTTTTTTTTATAATTATTTTTATTTTACTCTATAAAATCGTAATACCAATGAATAATTTAACTAAGAGAATTTACCCATAACTAATTTTAAGGACTTATCAATTTTCTTTCGTAATTTGAGAAAAAATATCAATTAAGCTGAACCAAGAAGTTTCAAATGCGTGTGACTTTAATATAGGACACAAATCACAGACACTTTTGGCTAACTTTGCAGAAATGTTATTTGAAGGCTAAGCTGTCATATTTTCTTCATGTTATTGCAGTTTTATTGTCTTTTGATAATCGACAAATATAGTATGTTGAACTTTTTCTAGCTTGTGTCTTTTTGTCGGTGCGAAGTGTGCTTTGTGCTACAATTATGGCTTCATATTTTTCTTGATGGAGCACTTTAGGTAGCATTTGAAAATTTTCCATTTCAACTCAAATGCTTCATGTTCATCGTTTTTCTTACATTTACTTTCACTATCATGATTAATATGCATTATTTCAACAGGTTGATCCCCCTTGCTTAGGTTATTACCATTGCTTGATCATTTTCTTCTTTCAATAGAGATCACAGATCATCATTTCTTTTTTTTTATTTTTTATATTCTACTCAATTACGTTTATAAACCATAATAAGTCGTACGACACAGCAATCAAAATCACTCAGTCGTCCAAAAGGGTAAAATGTAGTCTACTCAAAGAAAATATTTTGGAATAAATGTAGTCACGTGGGGAACTCAATAAAAACAAGTACCTTAAGATTGTAGAAAAACGTTTACCATTCCCAGAAAAGAAGGAGATATGTGACAAATACATCTTAGCTCCTATGAAGACTGTCATGTAGAAGGATAATGTCAAGGTCATTGGTAACAAATAAACAATTTTCCCAGTATTAACGATTTCGTGAACCTGGGGTGACTATGTGCCCCGCTTCCGGGTTAAGGATCTTGACTCAGCCTCCTCAACAAACGAAATGAGTTATTTTAGGCATAGGGAGAAAAGTTAAATACTCTCTATTGAGGCTACCAAATGCAAAATTTATAACTTTTCAGGTTGATGTTTTTCCTCGCAGATATGTATAGAAGGACTATAGCTGTATTCCGAAAGAGAAATAGTGCACTTGATAGTGCTGTGTGGCACTATAAATCTAGAACCACATTTGGTTTTACTACTAATTGGTTTACCAATTGAACCAAAACATTATTCCACTCAAAATTAAGATGCACTACGTGACACTGAAAGTGCAACACCTAGAAGGGGTGGTCAGAAAATTTTGAAAATTTCAGAATAGTGCACCTCATCGAGTAATGTAAGATACGTGAAATGCGCAGCTTTTCCGGCATATGTTGAGCCTATGGAATGAAGAAGAAATAATTGACGAAATTCTTATCTTGTCTGAGATGACACGTATAATAGCAAACGATGTAAGACCTCCATCTACGGGGATCGACCTTACTAAAGGAGTAATTGACATGACACAAAACACTGAGAAATTGTTATTAACACAAATAATTAAAGTATTCGACTACGGAACCGTGATTTTAAAAAACCTTTAAATGGATACTATTTATGATATTTAGTGTCACTTAGATTAGAAAACATATATAAAATTGTTTTAAGAAAATTATTACAATAAAAAATTATTTAAGTACAATGTTTTGACAAAAAATGAACATAGGATGACTTATTTTCAAAATATTCTTTCATGGAAAAAATGTGTGCTTCTATTATAATATTTTGCCTGTATATAGCTCAGACTTCTGTACAGAGGCTCAACTAGAATTTTTGAAAGATATAACTTAGAAGTGGGTTTATCCATGTTTTACTATAACAGAGGAAAGAAATTTAAAGGAAAAAACGCCGATAAAATTATTTCAGTTGGCGGTAACTCTGAAAATAATGTGAATTTTTTAAAATTCCTAGTTCAGACTCTCTGGGGAAGTCTTTATTTTATATAAGCACACACACACACAAAATATTATTATTATAGAAGCATTATTTATAAAAGGAGAACGTTTTAAAAAAGGTTATTCTAATTTGAGTTTTTGCCAAAATATTGTATTTAAATAATTTTTTTGTGTCAAAATGTCCTTAAAACAATTTTACACATGTATTATAATCTAAGTGATACTAAATATCATGAAAATTATCCATTTATGCGCTTTTTTAAAATCCCGGTTCCGAACGTTGTCGGATACCTTGATTTAACTTTTTATTATTAGATCTACTCCAAGTATTCGAGGAAGATCAACTATACTACTGCCCACACAAAAAGGCGAAACCCAGAAGGACCAGAGATATCACAGTGAAATTTATTTATCCGATAACATGTTATACAAAGATCAAACAATTAAAATTACAGCCTGTTGTGAAGTGTGGGTGATGAAAAAATCCGTAGTTGGTGTAGCTGCTATTGTTGGCTATAGTCATTGCCACACTCCTCGACATAGAATCAAAGAGGGTTTGGATGTCTCTTTAAGGTATAGCCTTCTCTCACCATGCGGCTTCCAAATATTGCCAAAGTTGATCTAGTGTAGCAGCGGGTGGTGTATCCCGGGCCATTTGTTATGCAAGCATGGACCACACGTTTTCGATTGGCGATAGATCCAGAGAACAAGCAGGCCAAGCAAACAATTCAGTTTATGGGTACAGAAATCTTGAACATTACGTGCCACGTGAGGTCATGCATTATTCTGTTGGAATATGGCTGATGGCAAACGCTGAATGCATGGAAGGACCACGGGTTCCAACACCTCAGAGATATAGCGCTGGCCATCCAGAGTATCATCAATGCGCATTAGAGGGGCGTGGAAGTGAAATTCATTCAATACCACCCCAAATCATGATACCGGGTGCAAGACCAGTGTGGCGATGCATAGCGCAACAGTTCAGCAGCCACTCACTACTGTGCATCCAAACTCGAATCCAACCACCGTGATATTGCAGGCAGAAGCGGGATTCGTCTGTGAAAACAATGTCATTCCGTTCCGTTCACCACACCATTGGTGGCGTAAGCGCCTTAAGTTTCCAATCAAGGTTAAACGAAGCAATAAACGCCTTAAGGACATTCCACTCTGCTACAAACGGCAATGAATGGTACGAGCGGACACCGAATGATGCGTAACAGACAGACTGAATCTGCTGTGCTATGGTTCGCGATGTGGCTGCGCAATCCATCCCTACCATGCGCACAATCCGCCTGTCATCACGGGCAGTGGTGCAAAGAGGTAGGCGCGATCAGCCCCGCGGTCCAATTTAAAAAATACTTAGAAAGTATTTAAAATATTTTATAAGTATTTCTTCAAGATACCGCGAAGATGTAGGAAGGTTGTAAAAATGACCTACATCCCGATCTGATGTTTTCAGATAAATTAAATTCTTTATATATTATTGCATAATAGTTGGTCTTTCTTTCATAAACTTAAGTAAATTGATAAATTCTACAGCGACAATTAAATAACCGGTCTATAGTCATAAAATTTGCATTTTATAAATACCTTTTATAATCCCCTGCAATGTATACCCCTTCCCAATCAATCCATAGCTGCATACGAGTTTATCACTGTTCAAAGCAACGCTGCGGCTCATTAGGTGTTACCATCTTCAGTGAGAGTGACGTTTTTACCTTCACCTCTCCTACAGACGGAAAATGTGTTCCCATTAATGCACTTTTCAATTTAAGAAACAGGTAGAAGTCGAAGGGTGCGAAATCTGGTGTGCGTGTGAGTACGGTAGATTCTCAAACACATTAATGCGTTTTGTTCGCCAAGAACTATTTTACAGAGAGCTTAATGTGCAGACGTTGTCTTGGGGTAAAATTCACATGTTGTTGCTCTACAGATATCGTCTTTTCTTCCTCACTCATTCTCTAATCATTCTCAGAACCTCTATGAAGTACTGCCTTTTTACCATTTGGCCTCTAGATACCCATTCGATCACGATGATGCCATAAACCAACAAAAACGCTCATCACCTATAGAAACTTCCCGGTCTTCCAAAAATCATTTATGCCATTCGAAAATTTGACTATGTGGCGTGCAATGATCTCCAAACACTCTTTAAGGAGTTTAAAATATTCAATTGGATTTCTTTTTAATTTTACGAGGAATTTTTTTCAAATTTATGCGCTGCTCAATTTAACGTTTATTAAGGTCGCAGCACTTCGACACTACAAAGTCTTTCTCAAACAAGGATAAAAAACAAACTGAAATAGGTAAGAGAAATGGAAGAACGAGCCACCAGTATCGGAAAGATCAAAGTCAACTATATTCCTCTCCCCCTTCTTCACACCACGCCTAAGGCAAGGAGTACGAGCCAAAGGCACGCTGCACAGTATTTTGGGCAAGCCACCGATTAAAATGGTTTGCATTTTAGTTCAGGAACTATATTATTACAAGAAACCCCAAACTCGAAGAAAATTTTCAAAGATTAAAATATACATGAGAAAACTGACAAAGAAAAAGTTATTGAAGGATTTATTTCCATAATTGATTCTTCAATCAAGAAATTTTGATTAAGATTTTCTCAGTTCAAAGAATTATAAGAATTATGATGTGACTGCATTTGAAAAACTTGTTAAAATTCGATTGGCTGGATATTGAAAATTTTAAAATGCCATTGAATGATTTCTAGTCTAATTCAATACGCATTCAAAAATTTATTGAATCAAGGGAAAAGTTGGAATCGATTGAAACAGAAAGATTAACAAGCAATATAAGTAAAAATGCCAGTAACGAATTTTGGAAACATTGAATTCGATTCGAGATACATTTAACTGTTTGAAGAAGCAAGCTCATGCTTTTTAACCATATTTTCATCGATCTATGCCTGCGAGCCGTTATTTTCAGAGATGAATATCATGAAAGACTCGCTTAGAAACCATTTGGCAAATGACTCCAATTCAGCATGCATTCAGCTAAAAGTAACATCTTATAATCCTAATATAAATTATTTGTCGTCTAATCT